>PPNH02000062.1:0-78030 GCA_003707165.2 Phaffomyces opuntiae
GTAAAAACCACCCAGTAACTGGGCGGTACCCCCCAGTACCGCCCGGTAGTACTGCCAGGCAGTAAAATTACCCAGTTTTTGGCCGGTACTACCGGGTTTCGGTACCGCCCGTTTAGCTCTAGAGTAATCTTTTTCTTATGTCAGCAGATGAGAGTAGAGAGTAGAGAGTAGAGAGTACAGAGTAGAGAGTAGAGAGTATATGATGGTATGAGTACACTACAAAGATCTCTATATACAATTCATTTATTCACTATTCACACTTTAACAACAATTCCAGGACTATGAGTGGAACTCAACACAATATGACCCAAAATTGAAGGTCTTTTACTCTTTTGATTTGAAATCGCATCATTAAAGGAATCATAAGCAATCTTAACATTCTTAATGATTTCATCATCACTAAAATCGACTCTTCCCACAGTCAATGAAATATGATCATTTTTCTCTCTGAATGGTAACGTTCCTGAAACATCATTGATTAATTTCTCAATATCTTCACTAACGGTCCCTTTTTTCAACGATGGCATTAAACCCTTGGGACCTAAACTTCTTGCAATTGAACCTAGTTGTGGCACTAATTCAGGTGTTGCAAAAGCACGATCGAAGTTCAATTCAATTTCACCATTTTTAATCTGATTGATTAATTCAACACCACCAATCTTGTCGACTTTGGAACCAATTTGTTCGATTTGTTCAGGAATGGAAGTAAACACCAGGATCCTACTCTTCTTGATAGCTTTTGGGAATGATACTGATCCTGTTAATTTAGCAGCACCTTTAGTGGAAATGACGGTTGTTGTTATTGAAATGGTTGCTTCTTGTGGAGATCTGCCGACTTCACTGGCACGGATGTATCTCAGGGCAGTGTCGAATGGTTGGTAGAAAACAGATCTTTCAGGGTTTGCTTTAGCTTTGGCTCTTTTATTTGCAATTTTACGTAGTTCTGTTTTCTTATTTGAATCTTTTTGTTGTGCTCTTTCTCTTTGTTCTGCGACTCTTTGTAATTCGTCGTTTGGGGCACGAAGGGTTGGGGTGATGGAGAATGATCTGATTGTAGTGATGGAGTTCTTCAGGAAAGGAACTCTGAGAACGTTCATTGTAATAATACTGATTTATATATATCAATTCTTTTATTGTCGAGTAGTGAAAATTTATTCTCGAAAAAAGTTTTGTGTGGGTGTGTGGGCTTCTGTGCAGATGGATTGGAATCGAATGTTACAGTGATATTTAAAGCAATAAAGAGAGTGGTGTGTCGATATGTGGTGCTTGAATATGAATTATACGTCTATTGGATTCACTACACTCTTTCAAATCATTCAAATCGAACAACATTTCAACATTCAATTCAACATAAATTTATATTAACATTTATATACAAGGACCATCTCACCAGATTAATGGGCAAGATACCATCTTCCCTTTTCTTTTCTTCTCAAAACGATCTTTCTTCCAGTCTTGGATCTCATTCTACTCATGAATCCCAAAGTTTTCTTTCTTTTATACGTGTTTGGCTGATATGTATTCCCACGAGCCTTCCAACGACGTTGACCACCGAGTGATAACAAATTAGAGAAGATTGAAGTGGATGTGGATGGAGTAGCTGGTGTGGTGGATGTGATGACATTGGTGGATAGGATTGATGTTGGGTTGGATAATGGATTGTATGATGAGCGTAGAAGGGTCAATGGTGAGCTTCTGGAAGCGAATGAAAAGTGACGGATGAAGCCTGGAGTGGCTGCTGTGAGAGATGGAGAGTTCCTGATGAGTGAGAACATTCGATTCTGTGGGAAGAGAGTGTTTTTATAGTGTGGAATCGTTAGTCTCGAAATTAATTCGTTGATTTTTATTTTTCATTTGTATTTCCGGGTAAAAAAACAAATAAAAATTTTCGTGTGATGAGCTTCAACTTACTACCTATATATCGATCCCACTATACGATCCCACATAAATAACAATGGATTTCAAACCACAAAGAGTCAGAGAATCATCAGTCAACACCCCCGTTGTGCAACACATTCTCGCATCCAAGAACATCACAAAAGAAGAAGCAGAAAGAGTCCTCACTCGATTCATTTCTAAATTAGAAGATGAACAAAATTCACAACAGTTACAAATCGCATCATTGAACACACAACAAGCCACGTCAGTATCACAGTTGAAAAGAGTCCAGAGAGACCTGAGGGGGTTGCCTCCTTTAGAAGTCGTTGTTTCTAATACTTCAAGTGTGGAGCCTTTGGAAACGAATGAAGGAACTGGGAAACATATGAAGTTTGATTAGTGAGATTGAAAAGAGATAATGAAAGGGTATAATCCCACTGTATTTATAGATATAATTAATTTGCATTTTTAGTATTGGAATCGTAGAATGGTATGAGCACTCTTTGTTTACATCTTACATTTTTCACCTCAATACTTAATCACTCACCACCATTCAATCCCACTTCAATCAGAATGAAGTGTCATATAACGATCATACTACTCTCATTGATATGGCTCACTGTGTCATGCCTATACGAGATCCAAATCCCCATAATAATATCACTGTATGACAACAATGGTTCAAATTCAGATGAATTGATGATTGACAGATTGATCAATTCAACACAATTGTTAATCAATGAAGAATTGGGTGGGTTGAAATGGGTGGGTGATGTGAGGTATGATGTTGTGCTATATAATGATTTGGAATTCCAACGAACTTTGAATGGTGATGATGTTGATGTGATGTGTTATAAGATTGAATTACTTCATTCAGATCTGGAATCATATCATATTTCACCGTTTAATGACAGAGTAATAACGGTATATCAGACAGATTATCTCATCTCTAAGAATCAAATGAGTTTTTTTTTACAGAATGTTATATTGAAGAAATTACTATCTTTTGAAATATTGCAATATGTTGAACTTCCCACTGAAACCATTGAAAATGGTAATTATGAGGTTAAGAATGTCGATGAATTTGAAATGTCATTGAAGGAATATTTAATTCATATCAATTCCATGAATCCTAAATCAACACCTTATATTTTAACAAATCGAGAAGTTGAAATGAATATCATATTTAAATCCCATGGTGACAATAACATATTTGATTCATCATTGTTTGATGAATTGATTAATGATACATTATACCAATTCTTGGAAAATTACATTGATTTAAGAATAAACATTGAATTTGAATTTGATATAAATGAATCAGAGAATGTCATTGATTTAAATGAAATCATTAATGAATTAAATCATGATGAATTAACAATATTGATCTATTTGATTCCTGAAGATCAACACCATTACATCATTAATGAATCAAAACAAATGATTGACAAAAATCAAATATTAATGATTCCACAACTTGGTTCAATTCAGACATTCTTCATTGAGAATGAAATCTCAGAAATGCAACAAATTGAAATATTGGAGATTTTAACAGGACAAATTTTATCAATTTTAGGAATTTCACAAAATTCAATATATAAAGGCCCCAAATCCCCTTTCATTAGGTTAGAATTTTTGATAAGAAGACAATTGTATTTGAATTTAAGAAAGTTGTGGGGATATAATAATATTATTAGACATACTGATACTTGTTTCAGAGATGATGATGAATTCAATGGGATTAGTGGAGATATTAATGATTATTGTATTGAAATGATCAATGAGATTGATGAAATTTATAGGGATGTTAAAGGAGGTTTTAAAAATGGGTTGTTTAAAAGTTGGAATGTTTTAAAATATTGTAATTGATTGATCTTGTGTAATATAATAATATCATGGTGTTGATGATTTTAATAAATGGACTATTTTATAATGGATAATGAATAAGTATATCGTACATTCCTACACTTAATATCATATTTCAATTACATTACATATAAAATACAACTTCATAACACATATCATATAACTTCATTCCACACACTCACTCCTCTTTCTTAATCATCAATTTCTTTTTATTTTCAATAAATTCATCAAATTTACTTAATAATTTACCATCATTCAATTTCCCAATTTTTAATTCTTTTAACTCACTTTGTTTCAAAGAATGTACAAATTCATTCAATTTAACACAATTAATCAAATCAATATCCTTCCCATAAACAACTTTACACTCACCCACCTCATCATTCTTCAAAATTTCCAACATTAATAAAATCATTAATTTATTAAATTTTGGAAATTTATACTTTTTCTCTAATTTAATCATTTCTTCTAATTTAATCACTTTCAACTGAACATCAACATTGAAACAAGTAAGGAAATTCCCACCAATGACTAACGTATCACTCACGGTCCAAACTGCATGGATCCAACCACTTGGAATAATGAAAACATCACCTTCATTCAACTCAACTTTTATCCCATCATCCAACTTCAAAAACATCTCATCTTTTAACGTCTCATCGTTATTAATCACCCATTTATGATATTTTTTCAAATTTTTATCAGTTGGTGGATATAATATAAATTGTTTACATCCTTTTAAAACGGTATAATAAACAGAAGTCCCTGCGAAATCTAAATGGAAATCAGTATAACTGTCCTTAACGCTCATCAAACAATATTTAGTGACTTTTGGTTTGGGGGTATTCAATGGCCATATCTTATCAACCAAGTCAATTTGATCAACTAAATGTGGTCTTTTTATTAAATTCCCAATTTGGGAATGACTTATCTCTAGACTTAACACGTTTAAGATTTTGGAATGTTGTTCTGTTGATGTGAAATATTCATACCATTGTTCTAATGTCATTTTAATGTTTTCTTGTTTTAATACATCCATTACTTCAATTGAATAATCCATTCCTAATTGGTTGAATAGTTCTTCAATTGTGAATTCTGGGATATATAGTCCTAATCCATCCCTGTTCTCCTTCTTGATCAATATTGGAGTTTTTAATTCATTTTGCATCACGTATTCTTGTGTTAACTCATCACCTTTTAATTCAATCACTCGATTGGAGGATTCATAGTTTTGGAAATGAGTGATATATGGATGTTTAAGGTATGATTTGATAGAATTTAATAAATCTCCTTCATTTAATGCATTGTAGTTAATGTCACGTTTCATTCGTTTACTTGATCTCTTGTATTGTAATTGTAAAGAATTGTCTGAATTCATGCATTCATCACAGTAATATTTGATTAAATCTTGTGGATTTGATGTGCGAATACAATGGAAATGAAACCATTTGGAGCAGGAATCACATTGGATCCAGTCGATTCTGGGTGGTGGAGTTCCGTTGAATTTGGAGCAGTTCGGGCAGGTGTCGTCGTCTGTCATTGCTGAGTAATAGTGTGTGAAATATAGTACTCAATACTTAATACTCATATGTTATTGTTTGAGTAAAGTGCCCCGATCAATTTCTCGAGATGGTTTTTGTTTTTTTTCATGAAAATTGAAAAAGTGAAAAATTAACGAGTATTAATTATTAAATAATCAAAATCAAAACGATGCTTCAATCATTCAAGAGATCACTCTCCACCTCCACCAGTAAACTCCAATCAGTCTCAAAATCATACGTCTACCTTGCCAACACGCTAGATCAAGCAACACAGGCAAAAGTTGAAAAACCACAATTATCTTCCCTATACATCAAGAAATTCGATGATAATACAACATATGATCCATTTGATTTCTCATTAGCTAAAATCGCATTAGAGAAAAGATTTAATAAGGAACAATTCAAGAAAAATACATTTGACGTTAAGAAATTAAATCCATTGGATTATTATACAAATCCAAAATATCTTTCTAATTATTTGACAAGTACTGGTAGAATTCTATCTAGGGATGTCACTAAATTAAGTCTTAAAAATCAGAAAAGATTGGCGAAGAGTGTTAAGAGAGCTAGAAGTGCCGGATTATTGAGTAGTGTTCATCAAGATGTTAGTTCTTTGGTTGCTTTAAAAAATCAATTTGGTGATAAGAGAAGATGATTGATTGTATGTTAAAGTGTGTAAATAGTTATAATATATATAAAGTTTAAGAGATGGTGTAGTTGATGTGAGTGTGATGGTATTGTGTGTTTTATTTGGGTTATTGGAGATAGTTAAATGAATCTCTATATATTTTTTTGACGTTTTCATTCAATATTATCATATAGGAAAGGATAGTTAGTAGAAAGACAGTGGATATAATGTGGAAATTATGGGATAGGGTCTATTCCAACAATTAATCAATATACCAACAATCCATCATCATCAATCATTCAGTATAATGCCTTTAAATAATGACAAAACAGAATGACAAAAATATTAATTATAATAATGGTATTATATTTCCTAAAAGGTTGATATGTTCTCAGAGACTAAAGTGTGTGAGAGACGCTTTTATTTCCAAGTAGTTGAAACGTTGGACTAATTAAATTTAGGTATATGGCTCAATTTTAATTTGGAAAATTATGAGTTTATTTTGATTAAGTTATTCAATGAAGAGAATCTGAAAATTCCCGTTAAAAATCTATATCAGTCAAGAATATATCACCACTCAAGATGTACAGCCACTTCTACGTTCTATTATTAAGCAATCCACACACTTTTTTTTGGTAATAATTCGTTGGTTTTTAGCATGATTGTTAGCAGCAGTGATATATCACCCAATTCGAACTCCTAAAGAAGTCTTTTTACCATCTGATGATATTAGACAGTTATCAGACATTTCAGCATTAAGTTGGTGATGATGGCATTCAGGGCTCAAGAGGATGGAATGTGGATCTAATGAAGCGTTTTAAGGATTATTTATTGATATTATTTTACCTCTGGATCTGACATTTTCTCTCCACAGATTTGATTTGATCTGGATGACATAATCGGACGATTATGAACTATATGAATGATGATTGGTGATAAACAGTAAGGACCATACGCTGTTGTGACTCAGAGTATGGCTATCAATCGTTTATACTTTTTTATGTTCTGGCTTGTTCTCCTCTAGACTTTGATTTTATTATATTGATATTAAAACACAAAGATACTATAATTTCTAGAGTCACTATGAGAATATTCATGATTCATTAACGGATGTCAAGTCATTGACCTGAAACATATCGCTTCATTCTTCTTCAAATAACATGAATTAGAATCCTGATAAATTCTAATATTTCCAATAAATAAACAGCCATAAAAACCGTTTTTAAGATCCGAATTGCTGAACCAAGAAGAAGCTCTTAATAGTAACTGATATCAAATGGATTCAATAGAGATGAAGCTATTTCTTATAGTAAAGACTACAAATAAGAAGCTATACGACTTCATATCAAAAGGGAAATTTTCGCGATTTTAATCAAAATATGGAGAAATAGATAAACACTAAGTGGTGCTTTAGATGCAAGCATCTGTTGTTCTATGAGGTGTCCAGTATTCAAGTACAAACCAAACCACCTGATACTCTCTAAATCAAAGATTTATCAACTGTAATTCAAATTAATTAAAAAGTTTACGTGAGTGTCACGCTTTTCTACGCGAAATTAGAATTTTTTTAAAAAAAAGACACAATTTTTTATTGAAAAAACCACAAAAGTAAACAATCAACTTCACTTCGATTTAATTCCCACTATTTTCAAAATGGAAACGTTCTCTGGAGCGTTCACCTTCACCAACAAGGAGAATAATACCCTCACTCACAAACAATCCAAGAATCCCACTCAAAATAGCTCAAAACCAAACACCAACAATCCCCTGAATTCAATATTTAACACAAACAACAACAATTCACAAAATGAAAACGTGATATTACCAAAAAAACAAGTCTTGAATGAATTCAAAACGCCAACCACCTCCAAAATTCGTCATCAGAATCATCAACCTCAAGGCAAAAGAATTCCATTAGGCGGGAAAGATAAAAATCTTATATTTAACAATAATCCAATTCATAAAAATAATTCATCGGTTTCTGATATTGGATCATTCATGTCTCTGGGATCAAGTGTTAAAAAAAGATCATGGAGATTAAGAACACCAAAGAAAAAACTCAATATCTTGCTAGATGATGATAATAATAATAACGATAATGATAATGATAATGATAAAATAATTAAAGGGAGAGTTAATAACATATTTAATGATAATAATAATAAACTGAGGTTGGATTTAGATGATGAAATTGAATTCATCCCTGAAAAGGAACCAGAAATGCCGGATAAACCTTTGAATTATGAACCATTCACAGATGAAGAATTGTTAAATATTTCTAAAATCACTGGAAATCCAAGATTAGAGGATTTAACCAATTCCAAAGGAAGGGAAATTGATATTAATGAAGAATATCCAATTAGTTTCTCAGATGATGATCAAGATGATGTTAAAAGTGTTAATAGTCAAGATTCTCATTTTCATTTCATGGAACCAACTTTTGTCTCTAATGCAAAGAAAATTTCAAGAGAGAATAGTTTCTCTGAAGGTTTATCAACAGCTGAATTATATCGTTTAATTAATGAATAGACATTTTTTTATGATTTATAAACAACTTACGTAGAATATTCATAACATTACAGCATATAAGAAGATTCTAATAGTATCAAAGTTAAATTTATCATTCATTAATGATTGATTTTTTAATTGCCAGTAACTTAGTCTTCAACCACAAATAAATGAGTTGAGCCTTGGGAACTGTTCTTCTTGATCTTTATAATTCCATACTGTCATGACCTTAACTGGTATATCTGTATTAATTGATCCATTAATTGAATGCTCAAATCCTATTGCTCGATCCTCGCTATTTTTACAAAATATTATCTCTTCAAGTTTTGGAACTAGGTTTGTCTTCAATTTGACGTGATTAAGAAAGTCAGGATTCAAAACTAATTTTTCAAGATTTGGTAGAGTTTCTAACACAGTAATGTCTGATGCATAAGATAAAACAAGTTTCTTCAAATTTGGGAAACTTTGAGTAATATTAAGTTTGAATTCTTCCATTTTCCATAGACTAGAGGGACCTGAAAGTTCTAACCATTCTATACTTTCACACTCTGAAAGAATTTGATTTCTATAAGGATGAAGTTTTAACTTTTTAAGACTTTTTGGAATATAGATCAATTTTATTGGATCTGAAAAACTATTTACTTTTTCAAATTGGGAGTGTTCCTCGATTAATAATGTTTCTAAATGAATTAACTCATTAAACTTTGGCATTTCAATTGAATGCGAGGTCAAAAGTTTGATAATTTGAATGTGGGGAGATTTCTCAAAACATCTTTCAAAATTGAATAACATTTCTCCACCAAACAAGAATGATAAATCAATTTCTATTAACTTTGGGAATTCTATCAAATTAACTAAAGACACATTGGTTGAAGAAAGTTGAGCATTAAGTGTTTTGATTTTTGGTAGAATAATTGTGTTTTTGAAATTAATCTCGACAGGCGTATCATATTCGGAATAATGTAGTATGAGATGAATATTCTCAAGGTCTTTAAAACAATCAGAGTCGTTGATTAATAAATTAAAGAACTGCAAAAATGAAATTTCTAATTTAGTAGCATTTTTAAAAAAACTTGTATCATAAATTAGTTTACTTTGTGATTTTTTGAAAGTGATATCTGAGACATCTACTTCATTCAATTGTTTTGTGGTGTTAAAGTTTCTGATATGAGTTATATCGGTAGCAATTCTGAGATTTTCTAATTTTGGGGCATTTATATCATTTAAGACAGTTTTCAATAAATAATTTTGACGATTTGAAATCTCAAGCTCGATTAATTCAGGAAAATTTATCGATTCTAAAACAATGGAATTTGTAGTTCTAAGAGCTTTGAGACTATCAAATTGGAGATTATGTAAATGCAAAGACACGTCTAGTGTTAAACCAACTATTAATTTTATATTGAAATAATTTTGAATTTGAAAATCAACTCCAAAATCTTTTCTAAGGCTTAATTTTTCAACTGATTCCAAATTTAATTTCTCTTCAAGATTTGATAAATCAACTGATAAATCCATATCAGTATTGACATTTTCAATTTTCATTTTTTTAAGATTAGGACAGTAAATATAGAATCCATAGTTTAATAGGTTTTGTCCAAGGCAATAAACCTTTAAAGATACTGCAATAGAAATGATTTTAAAATTTAAATGAGTTTTGAAAGAACCTGAGTTGATATCATCTGTTTCAGTTGAAAGTATTGAGTAATAAAAGTCAGTCACATCGAGCTCACTTTCATCGTCTATGAAAACATGAAGCTTTTCTTTGATTTCTCTAGTATTATCTCTCATCAATGCATCATATGAAGTTATAATTAGACCTGTCTTTGTGGTATAAGATTCGTTATTTTCGTCCATCTTTCTCAAAACTTCAGCGGTTAAATTGCAAGACCCAATACTGTTTATAAAATTAATGACTTTGGAATACTTCTTTTCAATATGATAGTAACTGTAGCCCTGATCTTTATCGAATACGATTGTAAACATTTTATGAATGTGTGGAAACTTCAAAATATGAAAGATCTTCTCAGCGGAAGCACCATGAGCGACCTCTTCCAGTATCTTTAGCTTTAGCTCATTGGGTAAGCGCTCCATCTTGGGGGCCTGACTGGAATCTCGTGTTATGATTCAGGAGATTAAGTGGCTGGTCTTTCTTGACGTTCGTTTGGGTTGAATTGACGTTGGTAAAATTGGAAAAAAAGATTCAGTGGATTTGTGGAGATTCTTATACCATAACGCACATCATCAGTTATAACTTATGACACAAAAACCAGTTATTGTTATGACGTCATTGAATAACAATGAACATTCAACTGATTGTTCTTTCCTTCAACTCTTAATAGTTGATTATCTAAGGTAGAAGAACAGCTTATAGTCGATTCTTGACTCTATCTCTGATACATTAGGACTAAATGTACTCGTGGATTTATTAAAAACAAATTTTATAACACAACAGTATATAGAAAGATTTCAGTAGTTCATCATAGCTAAATTATCATTCATGATTTATTCAATTGCCAATAGCAGCTAGCTTAGCTTTCGCTCATAAGTACTAACATCCAGCTCTGGGAACTGCTCTTGTTGATCTTGATTATTTTTTACTGTCATCTTTAGTTTTATGTTATATATCTGGTTGCGAAAACCCAAAAAATTCCCGAAATGTTTTGCACTAGAGTGTTTTTAAGCTATAAGTTGCCCTTATTTATTGATATATATTCACTTACACTAAATATGAAAAATTATAAGTTTGTATTTCCCTACCTGATTTGCTTGCTAAAGTTCTTTACATTCATTACAGCTTTGACAGCTCGAGATCTAGCTTCTTCTCTGCAAGGAAATACTCAGTTGGAAGGAATACTGAGTGACATAACCATAACTGCTGACGCTTCAGGACAGGTTCATATTATTAGCAGTGAATTATTTGATATACCCGTTAATGAAACAAGACATCCAACAAGTGAGATTCGAGGTATTATTAACAATGTTGGTGGTGATGCGCTGACCTTGATTTACCACAGTAATGTAGGTAGTGTTATTGCTGATACAGGGTCCATAGGTGAGATCATATTTGACCCAAACTCCTCCTTGGTAGCACCACCTTTGTCGCGCAGAGATGATTTGGAGCTTTTAGAAGGTGAAAGACTGGCAGGCAATCCTAGGCTAACGAAACGATAAGCTGCGTGTGACTACTTTATCATGTGTCAAGAGAATTGTGATGGGTGGATGATGGCCAGTGGTTACGCCCGAAATACTGACTGCATTCAGCATGGATTGAATACCTATGGACAATGCTTAAGACTTACCAATAAAGGCTGTTGTGAGGCTTTGTGGTTTAATACACCTCATCACGACTGCGGTGATCAAGGTGATGCTAAGTACGTGTATATTGGCAGACAGATATCTGGGATAGCTAAGGTGGATATATATTCACTAAGACAGATCTACTGAGTGGTATTTTTTGAATATTTGAAGGTGAATTTATAATTGATTTAGCAAATCGGCCCTTGTCAAGAATGTTGATTAGAGGTTGATTTAGCCATACTGTTACAAAACTATGATATTTGTTTATTGTAGTAATATCATCTCTATAATTACTGTAATTCTATATATCGATCTATACGTTTACATGTAGCAAATGATTATTATTGATGTTTATAGATGTGATAATCTATTAAAAATGAAGTGATAGATACGAACATCAGAAGGGCTCTATTATTACTGTTTGGGATATTGAAATATTCAGATTAAGTCGATGAGGCTATTTCAAATAACCACAGTAGAAGAAGCTAGTCATTATTAGAATATGATAGAAGAAACTGTTTTGTCTATAGAGAAGAAACCTCCAGGTAGAATTATATAGTTTGTAAATAATTAATCAACATGTTTGAAATAAGATATCCAGCTTCCAATTTAAGAGTACTATGGTCTTCATTTTCAAATACTTCATTTTATATTAGTACTGTGTACTACGGTTTTTTATAGTACTTCAACGGATAGTGACTGCTATACCGTATCGTGTCTTTGTCTTATATTTTTGGCATATAACAAAATCGATGCTATATGACAATTGATCAAGAGAAATATTACAATAAATTCAAAGGTGCCTCGTTTGGGTTGAAAGTTTTTACTACACAACGTTGTTTACTATCAAGTTTCAACGACAGACAATATTTGTACATAAAGTTACTTTCGATTTTCGATTTTCGATTCTCGCTCAGGGGGTTTAATTTTCTTGTATATTTGACTTAGACCTTGGTTCTTGAATCTTGAGACTTGTATCGAGTCTTTAATCTTATTTTGAAGACAGCTTGTTAAATAATCAAGACTCATAACTTTGCAAATTTCAATTAATAATTAATAAATCAATATTGAATTAGAGAATTTCGCGATCAAAAAAAGTGGAAAAATTCGCGAACGAGATTTTTGAAAATTTTGTAAGAATAAAACCAACTTAATATAACTTAATCCAAAATTCATAATCTACTGCTTCAAGCTTCAACCATCGAGAACTTTTGTTTAAATAAACCATTGAAAATTTTCATAATTAAGATTATTGGGTTCTTTGAATCGCTTGAAGCGATATCAGAGATAAAAGAAGATGATGATACTGTGCTGATTACTTTACTGTCTAAGTGCTTTCATTGGTTTATTACTGTCATGGTATTAACTGAGTATTATCATCTTTCTTCGAAAGTCAATTGAGTCTCATTATTGAGATCAATTGACACATATATGATTTATGATTCACTATCTTGGGATTCAGTTTCCAGGTTTGTCATGTAATACATGTATCCCCATATTTGAAATAAGTGTAGAGTGAGTGTACTTGTTGTTGATGTGTAGAAGAAGAGCTTACCCGGATCAAAAAAATCTTTGATGATTCCAATTTCCAATTTTCAATTAAATAATGGATTTGCAATTGAAGTTTGAACCATAATGTGGAATGAATTTTTGAAGAAAACCAACATGGCCTAAGAAAGTCAATTGATCATTTTAAATTTTATTGTTATAGACGTGAACATGTTTTTTTTCAATATCAAAAACTAAAATTTGATTGACGTTGGGTTGAAACAGAAAAGCAATCAAAATCATAGTTAAAAAGGTTATCAATTTTTGAACCTTTAAGAGTGTTTAAACTACTTCTACTAAGTCATATTCATGGTTTAGTTACACAGTACATACCACGCTTCATTAAATAACAATTTGATGTTATATTCATGATTAATGCTCTTGATTCTTTATTGCCAATCAGACCTTTTCATTAATATACATCCCAAAACTTCAATATTTAAACAGTTTTGTAGATTACGATCTCGATGCTTATCCAGCCATCAATTCTTCTTCTTCTTCCATTTCCTCCTCCTCATCATCTTCTTCAGATCCTTCCCAGAAGATTTCTTCATCTTTAAATATGAAAATTTTAGTCATACAAATTTTATAACGCTACAGTATATTATAAGATTCCAGTAGAATATCATGCATAGTTAAATCATCATTCATTGATGAGTTATTATTCACTTATCTGGTGATAAGTACTAAAAGCTAAATGATGGGAATTTCTTTTCATGAATATCATTATACTCTTCAACTTCAATGATATTGACTTTTATATCGGTATTCTTTGATCCATTAATGTAATGTTCCAATATGATGTCTTTTTCGGTCCCTTCTTCATCTTCTTCATCTTCTCTATCACAATTATCATAATCATTTTCATCTTCATCATTTTCTTCTTCATCATCGTCATATTCTTCATCATCTTCATCATCTTCATCATCTTCATCAAAATCATCATCATAATCTTCTTCTTCATCGACAGCTACTTCGTAGCAAACTATCTCTTTAAGTTTTGGAAGTAATTTTGTATTCAATGAAACATGATTATTTGAACTGGTAATCACAACTAAACTTTCAAGATTTGGTAAATCTTCCAATATGTTAATATTAATTGTTGCATAAAAGGATAAAACAAGTCTTTTCAAATTTGGGAAACGTTGAGAAAGTTTTAGATCAAATTTTTCTTCATAAAATAAATTATAAGGAATTGAGAGTTCTAACCATTCTATATTTTCAGATTCTGATATGATTTCATTTCTATACGGATGAATCTTCAAATTTTTAACACTTTTTGGAATTTGAACGACTTCTAATGGAAGTGAAGAACAATTGATCAATTTCTCTCTGGATTCATCACGAATTGATAAAGTCTGTAAATCATTTAAATCTTCAAAGTTGGGTATTTCCAATTTACAGTTTTCAATAATCGATCCTATGGTACTTAGTTCAATAATTTGAATGTTGCGGGATCTTCTAAAAAAGCTTTCATAATTAATCGAGACTTTTGCTTCAAAGAACAATTTTAATTTAACTCTCATTAAATTGGGTAATATTAGTGAATTTAAAAACTCTTGATTGTGTAAAGGAAACACGACAATGAAATTCCTAATTTTTGGGAAAACGATTGTGTTTTTGAGATCAATACTTTCATGTTTATTGGGTCTTAGAACATCTAACCCAAAAGTAAGCTCTTCAAGATTTGGAAAACAATTACTATCACTATTTAATAAATTAACGAATTGCCAACTGCTAATAAACAACTTCTTGATATGTTTTGAAAACCTGATTTCAATTGGTTCATCTTGTTTGAGAGTAAAATTTGAAAGATGTAGTTCAGTTAGTTCTTCTGTGGTGTTGAAATTTAAGATCTGAATTGTTTCTCTTGAAATTGCTAGACTTTGTAACTTTGGCATATCAATATCATTCAAGACAGTCTCTAGTGTATACTCTGGACCTGTAGGGTAGTATAAGATCTCAAGTTTTATTAAGTTTGGGAATTTTATTGATTTCAAAACTATTGATTCTGAACTTTTCAAAAATTTCAAATTATCAAAATGCAAATCTTGAAGCTTCAAAGGGCTATCTAATGATAAATCAACTAATGATCTGTAATTAAAATAATCTTTGATTTGGAAATCAGATCTAATATTTCTCAAAGCTAGTTTCTCGACTGAATTCAAAAATATCTTCTCCTTTAGATTTATTAAATCTATTGGTAACTTCCCATCCTCCCAAGGATTAACAAGTATCACATTTTTAGCTTCACGGAAATGAATATAAAATCCACTATTCAACACAACTTTTCCAAATGTACCAAAACCCACTGAAGGTGCTATAGAGACAATTCTAAAATTTTGATGTTTCTTGATGTATGACATTAAAGGGTTTGCATCAGTGACATCTTCATCAAATAGTTGACCAAGGTCCTTTTGTAAGCTAAATTGAGTTTCATCTTGTATGAAAATATGAAGTTTCTCTTTCTCATCTAATTGTGTATCATCATCCATTAGAGAATCAAATGAAGTTATAACTAAACCTGTCTCTGTGATATAAGTTTCACTACCTATTTCTGCTATTTCTTCACAAGTCATATCAAAACATCCTAAACTGTGAAGAAATTCACAGGCTCTTTCATGCTGTTCGTACTGGCTATAATATATAAATTTCTCTCTATCAAAGGCGTTGAATACAACTGTAACCATCTTATGAATGTGGGGAATCCTCAAAACATGTAAGATCTGCTCAGCAGAGGCACAATAGACGAATTCTTCTAGGATCTTTAGCTTTAGTTCATTGGGTAAGCCGTCCATTGCGAGAGTTTTATTGGTAAAAGAATTAGATTAAGACTGAATTTCGAATATCTGTGAATAATATTGTTTTACGATCATAACATCCGAACATCACATATTTTTTGACACAAAAGTAAGTATGGGGCCAGTAGTGGCCAATCAAGTGCTCTCTTACGTATTTTCAACTACATTTACAGAACCAGCTATGATATTGTTGGTATTCAATTATAAAACTTTCAATAATAGTCCATTAGGTAATAATTGATATTCAAATAAAGGAGATTTCGGAAACTGCTCTTCTTCGCTATCACTATATTTTTCCACGCTGATGATGTTAACTCTTATATCAGTTTGATCTGATCCATTGATACAATACTCCAATTTCATGGTTTGATTATTATTATTATCTCCAATTGAATAGCAAGTTATCTCTTCAAGTTTCGGAACTAACTTCGTCTTCAATGTAACTTGTTTACTTGAACTCACAACCACGATTAGTCTTTCAAGATTTGGTAGATCTTCTAATATATCAATGCTTGATGTATCAAATACAACTAGTTTCTTCAAATTTGGAAATGTTTGAGAAAGTTTTATTTCAAATTCATTTCTCAAAAACCACACCATAGTAGCTGAAACTTCTAACCATTCTATATTTTCTGATTCTGATATGATATCTTTGTTATACGGATCAAGTTTTAACCGTTTGACACTTTTTGGAATATGAATAACACCCTTAGCAAGTTCAAAATAATACTTTACTTTCATTTTGGAGTTATCCTGAACAATTAGATTTTCCAAATGGATTAAATCATCAAACTTTGGAATTTCAATTTCAATTCCATCGACTGTTGACTCCCCAGTCCAAAACTGAACGAATTCAATGTTAGGGCATTTCTTAAAGAATCTTTCACAATCAACTGTCATATTTCTGCGAAACACAAATCCTAAACTAACGGATGTCAAATTAGGGAATGTTAAAGAATCAATCAATCCAATATTTTCTCGAGTGAATAAAACACTTAAATTCTTAATGTTTGGTAGCGTGAATGTGTTTTGGAAATTAATTTCACCGTTTTCTTCATTAATGATCTTTCTATCTGGTAAAATGTGAACATTTTCAAGGTTTTCAAAACAATTTATATCGTTAATTAATAAGTTAATAAATTCACGGCATGTGAGCATTAATTTTTTAACGTGCTTTATGAAATTAATGTCAATAATTTGTTCATTTTGTGAGTTTTTGAAAGCAAAATTTGATAGATGTGCTGAATATAATTCTTCTGTGGTGTTAAAATTTCTGATCTGAACTAAATCTCTCATAATTTCGAGATGTTGTAATTTGGGGACATTAATATCATTTAAAACAGTTTGGAACTCACATAGTTGGCCAGGAGGTAGTTTATTGATGATCTCAAGCTTGATTAAATTTGGGAAATTTATCGATTCTAAGACTATTGAATCTGTAATTTTAAGGAATTTTAAGTTATCAAATTCTATATTTTGGAGACTCTCCGACCCATTTATTGTAAGATCAACTAATGATCTAACATCAAAATATTGTTGAATTTTGAAATTGAATATAGGAGAATCTATCTTTGTGTAACTTAAAGTTTCCACTAAAGCAAAATACATTTTCTTTCTTAACTTTGGTATAGCAATCGATGAGGACCCATCACAAGTATAACTAACGTCCATGTCTTTAACACAAGGAGAGTAAACGTAGAATCCAGTATCTAATATATCTTCTTTGATGGAATGAATTTTCAATGAAGGCGCAATAGTTATAATTCTGAAGTTTAAATGAGTTCTCATGTCATCAAAGTTGGGAGGATTATTGAAATATTTATCTTGAGTTGACATATATATAAAATAAAAATCACTTCCAGTGAAATCATCTTCATTATGTATGAAAATACGCATTTTTCCCCTTCTTGATTCAGTATTATCTTTTTTTAGTGAACTGTAAGAAGTTATAACCAATCCTGTATTCATGGTAAATGAATCATAATTCACGGCCAGTTTTCGAATATCACTTGATGTGAGATTGAAACATCCAATACTGTTGATAAATTCACTTATTCTAGTAAATTTTAAATCTTGTTGTGGACTATTATCATACTTTTCTTGTTGATCAAAAGTATCACATACAATTGTAATCATTCTATGGGTGTCTGGAATCTTTAACACATTCAAAATTTCCTCAGCAGAAGCACCATACACAACTTCTTCCAATATCTTCAGCTTTAACTCATTTGGTAGACGATCCATGATTAGATTATAAGTTACTAAATTAGAACTGGGTACTGTTGAGTATTAAAGGAAATTTAAGATATATGAGAGCTTATATACCATCCGAACACCACATATTTTGACACAAAAATTTAGTATGTACTATGGGCCCTGGCCCGGAGACTCTTTAGGACCTTATTTGACCCCCAATTTTTTTTGTTTGACATCCAATAATAAAAAACCGTAATTTTGTTACTTAAACGTAAAGTAAACTCTTATTTAAAGGCCACATTGACATTGTATGACACTGAAGTTTCCTTTAAACGCTTTTCTAAATCAAAAAAAATTTTCACAGAAATAAAACTGTCCCAATTAATTACGAACGTCAAAATATAAGATTCTAAATATTCTTGAAAATTTCATATCTTAACCATTCTACAGAATATTAATAATTCATCATATAAAATGAAACCAAGCTCTTCATCCAAGGACTAATTAATTATGAATTGGTTCCAAGTATTCAGTAATATATTTTCTGTTAAATTTGTAGAATCATTGAAAGCCATTGAGTGGCACTCAAATTTGAAATAGATAATGGAGAAACTGTTCTAAAACTTATCAATAATTTTGATCCTGAAACCATCAGAAACTCAGGTAATAGTTGGTTCAAAAGCTTCCGCTTCGTTTCTGTTAGTCTTTAGATCCATTGACTCTTTAATCGCTTGAAATTAAACATGATCAAAATTTTACTGTCTTATTTGAAAGTGTTAAAATATGGTTAGCTGAAACCTAAAATCAATAAGTGTTTATTCACACCACATCCATTGGATCAATAAACACTCTAACCGATAAAATCATTATTCAATGTCCGTTAATTATCAAAAAGAACATTAGGCTACAGCTATTGCTATTCTTATTAACAACAAGTCAAAGAGTATTTATTGTTACTTCAGAAAAAGCGAAGTCCATAATTAACGGAACCACTTCAGATTCCACTCTAGTCCCTTGATGTCCAACTGGCAACATATTCCTATTTGCTGTCCATTCAACACACGGGCTGTTAAATCCAATCATGAAATTTCTTATAAGTATAAGCAACTGAAAGATATAATTAATGATTCTATTGTAAAATTTAATGATTTCGTCAATTATGAGTATATTTATCCTCGAGTATGGGGCAAAGAAATTTACTGCTAACTTCTAAGCTCAACTGTGTAAACAAATCATATATACCGATTTTATGTGAATTTGTAGCTTCATTTTAAATTGACCAATCAGGTGGAGTATAGAGATGACTTTGATGTTTCACTGAAAAAAATTCTATACAAAGAAGAGATGGTAGTTAGTTGTACTGAGTAACTACTAACTCAACCGTGTCTACTTACAGAGTGTTTCAACTTACAGCTTGCAGTACATTTAGGTGTTTAAATGATGTTTTTTATTATTGGGGGTCAAATAAGAAATAAAACTAGCTTTTTTTGACCCCTACTGAAGGTCAAATTCAGAATTTCAAGTTTTTCAAATTTGACCCCTACACTTCCCCCTAGTGTTATGAAACTTAGCTATGAATTTGGTGTTTGATTATACAACTCATCAATAACCCACTATGCAGTAATTAATATTCAAACAAAGGAGATTTCGGAAACTGCTCTTCTTCGCTATCACTGTATTTTTCCACGCTGATGATGTTAGCCCTTATATCAGTTTGATTTGATCCACTGATACAATGCTCCAATTTCATGGTTTGATTATTATTATTATCTCCAAGTGAGTAGCAAGTGATCTCTTCAAGTTTTGGAACTAATTTCGTCTTCAATTTAACTTGTTTACTTGAACTCACAACCACGATTAGTCTTTCAAGATTTGGTAGATTTTCTAATATATCAATGCTAGTTGCATCAAAAACAACAAGTTTCTTCAAATTTGGGAAGGTTTGAGAAAGTTTTATTTCAAATTCACCTCTCAAAGACCACACATCAGGAGCTGAAAGTTCTAACCAATCTATATTTTCTGATTCTGAGATGATATCATTGTTATATGGATTAAGTTTTAGCTGTTGGAGACTTTTAGGAATATGAATCACATCCTTAGTAAGTTTAGAGTAATGGGTTACCTTCTTTTTAGAATTATCCTCAACAATTAAATTGCCTAAATGGATTAAATATTCAAACTTTGGAATTTCAAATTCAATTCTATCGAATGCTGTCTCCCCAGTCCAAAGCTGAACAAATCTAATGTTAGGGCTTTTCTCAAAGAATCTTTCACAATCAACTTTCATATTTCTGCCAAACACAAATCCTAAAGTAACGGATGTCAAATTAGGGAATGTTAAGGAATCAATCAATCCAATATTTTCTCGAGTGAATAAAATACTTAAATGCTTAATATTTGGTAGAGTGTATGTGTTTTGAAAATTAATCTCATGATTTCTTTGATTAGTTATCTTTCTAACTGGTAAAATATGAATATTTTCAAGGTTTTCAAAACAATTAATATCATCAATTAATAAGCTAATAAATTCACGACATGAGAGTATTAATTTTTTAACGTGCTTTATGAAATTAATGTCAATAATTCGTTCATTTTGTGAGTTTTTGAAAGCAAAATCTGATAAATGTGCTGAATATAATTCTTCTGTGGTGTTAAAATTTCTGATCTGAACTAAATCTCTTATAATTGCGAGATCTTGTAATTTGGGGACATTAATATCATTTAAAACAGTTTTATAGTGACATCTTTGGCCAGGAGGTAGTTCATTGATGATCTCAAGCCTAACTAAATTTGGGAAATTTATTGATTCTAAGACTATTGAATGTGTAATTCTAAGGAATTTTAAGTTATCAAATTCTATATTTTGGAGACTCTCCGACCAATTAATTGTTAGATCAACCAATGATCTAAGTATTGTTGAATTTTGAAATTAATAGGAGGATCCATCATTGTATAACTTAAAGTTTCCACTGAAGCAAAATACATTTTCTTTTTTAACTTTGGTAAAACAATCGCTGAGAACCCATCACAAGTATAACTAACGTCCATCTCTTTAATATAAGGAGAGTAAACGTAAAATCCAGAATCTAAAATATTTTCCATGATGGAATTAATTTTCAATGAAGGTGCAATAGCTATAATTCTGAAATTTAAATGGGTTCTCATGTATAAAAACAACTCATCAAAGTTGGTAAGATTATTGAGATAATATTCATCTTGAGTTGACAAATATAGAAAAAAAAAATCAGTTGTATTGAAATCCTCTTCATTATGTATATAAATATGCATTCTTTCCTGTATTGATTTATTATTATCTTTCTTTAGTGCCTCGTACGAAGTTATAACTAATCCTGTATTCATGGTGAGTGAACCCCTGTCCGTGACCAGCTTTCGAATGTCACTTGCTGTTAGATTGAAAGATCCAAAATTGTTGATAAATTCACTGATTCTAGTAAATTTTAGATTTTGATGTGGACTATTATCATAATCAACCTGTTGATCAAAAGGATCACATACAATTGTAATCATTCTGTGAGTGCTTGGAAACTTTAGATAATTTAAAATCTCCTCAGCAGAAGCACCATAAAGAAACTCTTTTAAGATCTTTAGCTGTAGTTCATTTGGTAAACGATCCATGACTAGATTATATTAAACTGGACGTGAAAAGTGAGGACTGTTGAGCACTAAAAGGAGATTTAAGGGATATGTGATTGTGAAGATAAGCGTATAATATACCATGCGAACACCACATATTTTGACACAAAACACTGGCCAATCAGTTGTTCCCGTTTCAGAAAAAAAAAGAGTCGCCTATTCGATCAATATTTATGTTGGAATTTCGCTGTTTTGATGTTACCAGCAGTAGTGCCCATGTTAATCGACCGATTCCACTAGTCAAACCTTGAAACTTTCATCATTTTTGGTACCTGACTTGACTTTCAAAGTTTGGAGATTTTACTTAATAAAAAGGTAAGGTACAACCCTTATCTAGGCAGAAAAATTGAAGTCTCTAGGCGGAACTCTAGGTGGAACTTCGGTGGAGGGATTAGAAATTCACTCTTACGTATTTGAAACTACATTTATCAAACTTAGCTATGATTTTGGTTTTTGATTATACAGCTCTCACTAATAACCCATTATGCAATAATTATCATTCAAATAAGGAAGACTTTGGGAACTCCTCTTCAATCTCACCATATTTTTCTACCCTAGTGATATCAACTCTTATACCAGTTTGATTTGATCCATTGATAAAATGTTCCAATTTCAAGCTTTCATGGCCCCATTTCTTTTTGGCTTTAAGTGAATAGCAAGTGATCTCTTTAAGTTTTGGAACCGATTTTGTCTTCAATGTAATGTCCTCAGCTGAACTGGTATTCACCACTAATCTTTCAAGATTTGGCAAATCTTCCAATATTTCAATGCTTGTTGAATCAAATACGACTAGTTTCTTCAAATTTGGGAAAATTTGCGAAAGTTTAATTTGAGCTCCACCGAACCACGCTTCAGGAGCTGAAAGTTCTAACCATTCAATATTTTCAGATTCTGATATAATTTCATTGTTATATGGTTCAAGTTTTAACTGTTTGGCACTTTTTGGGAAATGAATTACCCCCATTGGAAGTTCAGGGAAATTTCTCAATCTAGTTTTAGATATATCACTGATAACTAAGTTTTTTAAATGGGTTAAAGTTTCAAATTTAGGAATCTTAAATGCAATTTTATCAAATGAACGATTCCAGATCGAGAGCTCAAGGAATTTGATGTTAGAAGAATTTCTGAAAAAATATTCAAAATCAAATTTCATATTTCTACCAAATGCAAATGTAAAACTAGCATCCACTAAATTAGGTAATATTAAAGAATTAATCAATCCATTATTTTCTAAAGAGAAAAGCACCTCAATCTTCTTGATTTTTGGTAGTGTGATATTCAAATTGATATTTTCAGTATCCACCTCATAATCATTTTCCTCTTTGTCTGGGAGAATCTTGAGATTTTCAAGGCTCTCAAATTTTTCAAAATCACTTTCTAATAATCTAATAAATTGCCATTTTTGAATTCCCAATTTCTTGACATGTTTCAAGTAACTAGTATCAACGATTGGTTTATAATCTTGTAATTTTTCAAAGAAAATAAATGTCAAATGGGCTTCTTGTAATTCTTTTGTGGTATTAAAATTAATGATCTGAGCTATATCTCTCACAATGGAGAAGTCTTGTAATTTTGGAGCGTTAATATCATGTAAAACAGTGTTGAGTGGATGCTTTGGCCCTAATATAGGCAAGATCAAGATTTCAAGCTTGATTAGTTCTGGGAAATTTATTGATTTCAAAACTATTGAATCTTTAATTTTAAGAAATTTTAAGTTATCAAATTCTATATTTTGGAGACTTTCGGACATGTCTATTGTTAGATCAACTATTGATTTGAGATTAAAATGTTGTTGAATTTTGAAATTAGGAAAATCCATCATTTTATAATCCAAAGTTTTAACTGAATTGAAATATAACTTTTCAGGATTAGATAAATCAATGTTATCGGGCAAGCAACTAGCATCAATATCCATCTTATTCTGTTCATTTTCAAAACAAAATTTCAACTGTGCTGTACGTAATTCTTTTGTAGTGTTGAAATTTATGAGCTGAACTAAATCTCTTATAATAGTAAGCTCTTGTAAACTTGGAGCGTTGATATTTTGCAAAACGGTGTTGAATTTATGTTTTGGAAGTTTCTTAGATGGGCCCAAGATTTCAAGTTTAATTAATTTTGGGAAATTTATTGATTTTAAGACTATTGAGTCTGTAATTTTCAGGAATTTCAAGTTATCAAATTGAATATTTTGGAGACTCTCTGACATATTAATTGTTAGATTAACTAATGATTTGAGATTAAAATATTGTTGGATTTTGAAGTCAGGGAAATCAATTATATTATAATCCAAAGTCTCAAGTGAATCAAAATATAAGGTTTCTAGATTGGATATATCAATTACAGGTAGCCCATCATCATAAAATTCACAATCAAATTTCGCGTCTTTTATATTAGCAAAGTAAAGATAGAATTGAGAGTCTAGAATACTTTCTTTACTGGAAGCAATAGTCACTGAAGGTGAAATAAAAATAATTCTGAAATTCAAATGATTTATAATGTATGAAACTAAAGCATCTGAATTGGTGTCATTATCTTTAGTATACAATATTGGAACGTAAAAATTCTGAACAGTATCTTGATCCTCTATAAAAATATGGATCTTTTCTCTAGTTCTATCAGTTTTATCTTTCTTCAATCCTTCATATGAAGTTATAACTAGTCCTGTATCTGTGGTATATAATTCACTATCCATAGACAATCTTCTAAAATCATTAGCGGCTAGATCGAAACACCCAATACCATTGACAAACTCAGCAACCGCGTCATAATTTATCTTTTGTGGATCACTATAACCATGCTCTGGATAAAAGGCATCAAATATAACTGTAAACATTTCATGAATGTATGGAATCTTCAATACATTAAAGATCTGTGCAGCAGAGGCGCCATAAACGAATTCCTTTAAAATTTTTATCTTTAGCTCATTTGGTAACCGATCCATGGTATTTATAATTTGGAGTCTTGATAATTGATTGCGAATACAGGCCAAAATGTCTAAAGAATGAGGGTATCAGCTGGTGAAATCGTTAATTTAAAGGAGAATTTAAAAGGATTTGATCCTTATAGATCTTGAAACACCCGAACACCAGTAATTGACACATAATTCAGATCTCGTTATGACGTCATTAAATGCTTAATATAATCAACCTTTTCTTTAAGTACAAGAACTAGTTGAGTCTGTTTTTGATACATCAGGTGTCAACCATACTATGGAATTACTAAAAACAATTTAAGAACACCACAGTATATTAGTAAGATCTCAGTAATATATTTCCAGCTAAATTAACTTCAATGATTATTCAACTACCCGTAATTTAGTAGGTGCTTATACAAAAGTATTTGATAACCAGAATTGGATATCAGTGATCATTTTTGATGAATGGAAGATCATTTATATCCACTAGATTCTCCAATCGATATTTCGTTGCAGTAAACGTTTTGGATAAGCGAAACTTGGAAACACAGTTTCGTTATCACGATAGTCTTCTTCAGTGATCTTGATTCTTATAGTTCTATCACTTGATTCACTAATACAATGCTCAAATTTCATGGTTTCATCTTGATCCCGATCTTGACCTCTTTCTGTTTCATAACACAATAAGTCTGTAAGTTCTGGTACTAATTTTGTTTTCAGCTTAATATTTTTAGAGCTTTTTGAAATGATGACTAGTGTTTGAATATTAGGTAAATTATTTGAAATGGTTATATTAGATGAGTGGAATATAACAAGTGTCTTTAAATTTGGGAGTGGTTCGGAAAGCCTTAATTTAAATTGACTTAATTTGGTTGAATCATCAGGCACAAAAAGCTCTAACCATTCTATATTTTCGGATTCAGATATTATTTCATTATTGTAAGGATGAATGATCAATCTTTTCAGTTTTTTGGGGGTATGAATCACATGAAGGGAAGAGCTATTCATCAATTTCTGATTAGATCTATTAGATCTTAATAATATTTTCAAATAATCTGAATATCGGTAAAAAAGTTCGTGTTCAAACAAAAGGAATGCTTTTGTTCCAGCCCAAAATTCAAGATGTTCAATCTTAGGAGATTTTTCTAGAAATCTTTCATAATCAAACATGATGTTTCTACCATGCATATAACCTAACTTAATACTTAACAACTCTGGTAATATTAGTGAATTAAGTAAACTACCATAATTCATATAATATAAGCAGCTAAGGCTCCTGAGTTTTGGTAAAAGAATTGTGTTTTTCAAGCTAAATTCAGAGTTATCTTCATCAATGATATTGTCTGGTACAAGTATTAGGTCTTGAACACTTGGGAGGCAATCAACATCATTATTCAAAAAGTCAATGAATTGCCAATAGGGAGTTGTCAATTTGGTAACAAATTTCAGAAAACTTGTATCAGTTGGTTCATCTTGTAATCTTTCGGAAATATTAAAATATTTGAAAAGAACTACTTCACGTAATTCTCTTGTGGTCCTCAAGTTTCTGATCTTAACTTCATCTTCTGCTTTAATTATGAGATGTTGTAATTTGGGAGCATTAATATCATCCAAAACAGTAAGCCCAACAGAAAAAGGTGTATTGGTTTCAATCTGAAGCTTGACTAGTTCTGGAAAATTTATTGATTTTAAAACAACTGAACAATAATTAATTGTGAGAGATTTCAAGTTATCAAATTGGAAATTTTGGAAGCTCTCTGATGTTTCTAAAGTTAGATCGACAATTGATTTGAGATTGAAATGGTTGCTAATTGGGTAATCGGACTTTAGAAGGCTATCAATCATCATATTGTACTCCAATTTTTGGACTGAATTAAAATATACTTTCTTCTCAAAATTCAAGAAATCAATTGATAATTCCTTTTCATTTTCTTCTAATTCATTAATCTCCACATTTTCAGCATAAGGGAAATGAAAATAAAACCCACAATTTAGAAAGCAGTCATCAATGGAACCAAAGCACAAAAAGGGAGCAAATGAAATTATTCTAAAATTTAAATGAGATTTGATGTATGAAATTAATGGATTTGGATCTTCATTCTCATTTTCAGTTGTCAAAGAATTGCAAACCTCGTCAAAACAGAAATAACCCTCGTGATTCATAAAAATATGAAGTTTTTCCTTTGTTGCTATGGAGGTGTCTTTCTTTAAAGAATCATACGAGGTTATCACTAATCCTGTATTTGTTGTATAAGATTCATTATTCCGGAACATTTTGCAAGCATCTTTGGCGGATACATTAAAACTTCTAACAAATTCAGTAAACATTGCCACCTTCTGTGTATCATCATCATGAATAAAGTCTGCATCGATAATAGCATTAAATACGACAGTAACCATTTTATGAATGAATGGAAACTTCAAAATATGAAAGATTTTCTCAGCTGAAGCACCATGGACAACCTCTTTCAATATCTTTAGCTTTATCTCATTGGGTAAGTGCACCATCTTGTAAGTTGTGGGTCTTATTTGTGTAAAAATTAAGGATCTCAGCTGGACTGTTAAAAATCAAGAAAGATCAGGGATTCTCTTATCTCTTATAGATCTCATAACATCCGAACATCATGAACTATGACACAAAAATCAAAACACAAGGCCTAGACTCTAGTTAGAGTTGAGAATAGTGATATAAGCGCTCGACAGTTCGTTTTCATATTTATGAGTATTACACATTCTCTAGATTCAATATTAGTATATTTCATTGTTGTGTCATTAAAAGAATTCACAATCAAGTGAAAATTATTTTATGTACAGATATAACTTGGATTATAATAGTTAGTTGATGCTAGTTGGTATTGGATACAGACTCATTAAGTAGTTCATTATTGTTGAGTACATTGTGGACCACCGTGTGGAACTCCTCCATAAGGATTGAACCCATTATGTTCTTCTTCTTCCTCTTCTTCACCTTCCAAATCTGGCAGATCATCTAAATTCAATATTTGGAAATTAACGTCTTGAGTATTATTTGAATTAGTAGCTTCATCCTTGAATGGATCTTTATTGATTTGTGAAGGTAAGATGCTTTTAACTTTTTCTAATTCTGATTTTTCACTAAACCAATAATCATTTGGAAATTCAATATTAATCTTCAAATATAAATCACCTTTAGAATTTAAAAAACTTCCCTTTATTGGGAATCCTTCCCTTGATATTTTCAAGAATTGGTTAGGTCTTAGAACTTTCCCAGTTGGAATTGAAATTTTCAATAACCTTTCATCTAAATGTTTAAAAACAATCTTATTTTTAAATCCACATAATGCTTCTGCTAAAGTTATTGTGAATTCAGAATATAAATCATCACCAACTCTATCTATCAAATCAGTCTCAACTCCTTCCTTTTCATGTATGGTTAAAATGATATCACCTGTTTCTTTACCAAATGCTTCATCACTTTCACCTTTCAATGTTATAGAATCACCAAATTTTGAACCTTTTTCAATATAAAACTCCAATATCTTAGTTTCTTCTTGTGTTGTATCACCATTACATTTCTTACATTTATCCTTAGGTCTATAGATTGTACCTTTCCCTTTACATGTTGTACAATCAACATAATCTTGTGTGACCATACCTGGACCAACTCTTCTAATTTTTCTAGTGACACCTTCACCTTTACAGATCCCACATGGTTTGCTCTTTGCACCTGTCTTAACACCATGTCCTTTACATAAAGTACATAGAATGTTTCTACTTGATGTGATCTTAACGGTTTTACCATTGTATAAATCATTCAAAGTGACAAAGACATCTAAATTAGCATCTTCTGTTCTATTTGAACGTTGTGGTTTTCTTGCTGTATTACCATTCATACCATTGAAGAAGTTATAGAAATCATCTGGACCAAAATCGGGAACGTCATCATATCCTCCATTACTGTAACCATTTGATTTAGGACCATCTGCATCCCCATATCTATCATAATTATCTCTTTTGGTTTCATCACTTAATACTTCATAAGCAGCGGAGATCTCTTTGAATTTGATCTCTGCTTCGACTCTTTCTTCTTCTGGGACCTTATCAGGGTGATGACTTAATGCTAATTTTCTGTATGCTTTTTTAATCTCTATTGATGTTGCCTTCTGGTCAACGCCTAACACTTCATAAAGATCTATAGACACTGCGGGAAATTGGAAGTTAGTCATGAGTCCATGGATATTACTCAGATCAATGAGTGTTGATGCGTGGAGACTTACTGTTGTGGATAATCAGCCCAATTGAATTAAAGAAGTGAGTTGATTAATCAGATGAGCTTAACGTGAAAAATTGTTGATCGTTTTTTTCTTTTGTTAGTGCCGGTATTTACGCTGGGGAGTGTTATGATTTGAGTAGCGTAGTTGTCAGTCTGTTACATGTAAATATCACTTTAGTGGGAATTTGAAGAGAATTTGGTGTTGATATTCGATTATTCCAGTCAGAACCACTTCATTGTCGTGAGTTTGGTCCATGATATGCTAGCTAATGCTAATTTATCTTTCATTTAGAATCCACTTCAACTCATAAATTAATAATATTTCACGATTAAGTCCAATTCCGAACTTCAACTCAACCAAAAACATTGAATTATCACCACCAACACAATGAGTGTTTATCTACCCAATCCATGTCTCCAGGGGATAATACTCTCCATCTCCACCCACAATGGCCCACAATTGGTGTTCCACTACCCTCCAGACCCGAAATATTACGATTTCCAATCAACTCCATTAGATATGGATAACGATCTGATTGATTCTGATGATGATTTAAGTGATGATACCGATGCTTCCAGTGATTCAGATGAAGCCAGTGATGCACATGATCCAATTTCCAATCGTTCTAGAAAGTTAAACTCTGATAACTACGTTTCAGGTCAGACACTTTTAGATCTTTTAGATCAACAAGATAAGAAGAAAAGAGCACAGATGAGAAGACATTTAAGAGCTAAGAAGTCCAGCATTTCTAGTAGATCAGGGAGTTATGCCGCTGAGAGTGTCCTCACTTCCAATTCAATGAATAATATAGATTATCAATCAAGAAATAGAGTGTTTGGTTTTGATCATGAATTTTTAGCTGAAATAACTTCACCAACTTCAAATGATTTATGTAATACCAAATTTGAGTTGAGTGTTGATGACATGACCTTTTTAGGATTGCCTATCAGAGTTAATGAACATGGGCAATGGAGAACTGCCAAACAGGATAAAACTACAATCAAATCTAAACCATCAACTACAAGAAGTAGTAAACATGAAGACACCACAGATCATGAACATCATGATGATGGTGAAGAGTTAAAATCCATTAAAGAGGAAGGTGGCCCAGCAGAAACTCAAGAAGATAAAGAAGAAAATTCAATGAATATGTTTCATGTTGTGTTTGTTATGAATCCTCCATTAGTTGAATATGATTATAGAATTGATGAAATGTTTCATTATATCGTTTCAAGATTATCATTAGTGTTAAGATATGAACAAGCTAAATCCAATTACGTTTGGAATGAATCCAAAATAATGATGAAAATAAAAGAAGAGAATTTTGACTCTTCAATAAATGAACTATATGAAAAATTAACAACTGAATCATCATTAGCAAAGACTTTAAAACAATGTTTTGAATCAATATCAACCTCTAAAATAGCAAATTTAGAAATTAATAATAAATTAATATCATTACAAATTCCATTAAAGAATCAATTTAAATCTTTATTACCTAAAACAACTCCAGTGTTACCTGGTTCATGGTTATCATCAATAATATTACAAGAAGATTCAAATGATCATGATTTCTCAGAAGATGATATGGGATACCTTTCATTGTTACTATTAGATGATTCAACTAAGATAATAAGTGATTTAAAGACTGAAAATTCAGGATTATCACTCCTAGTTGAAAAAATACATCCAATGATTTCATTAAAACAATTAGCATTAAATAACAATATAGATATTTCACAGGTTTGTTCATTTGCTGAGTATTTAATATATTGGAGAAAGGCAAGATTAATTATTCCATTACATACCAAATCTATTTTCATAGTTTCACCAATGGCACCAATTCAAAACATTTCTAATGATTTATTATTTTTCAGAAATTCTTTCCCTTCATTGCCATCATTACCATCATTCTTATCATTATTATCAAGTTCTAAACCAAGACAATACAGTTCAATAATCCCAAGTAAAGATCATAAAGAAGTTTATTTCGAAGCATTAACTTGGTTGATTCGTCATGGTTATGTTATTCAATTATTAACATTCATTTGGTTAAAAATCCCACAAACTATAAGAATTGCAGTTGATGAAGATTTAGAGAAAGAAGGCATCACTAAAAGAAGAGAAAAGGATTTAAGTCAATTAACAGATATAATATCAACTGATAACACATCTAAACAAGTTGAAAATTTAGAAAATTCTCAAAATTCAAGAACGATATTATCATCAATGGATGATTTAGTGATTAAGGAAGAAGAAGAGGAAGAAACTATAATATTAGATCCGGAAAGGGCAACTGCAATTGAAAGACGTTGGATTGCAAAGGTTATTAAAGGTCAACCAAATGATATCGTTGTATTATTCCATAAACTATTGAAATATTTCAATGGGAAATCACCTTTGGAATTAGTTATCATTAAGGAGAATATCTCAAGACAAGAATTGAGAAAATTACTCCATGCTATCAGTGCAAATATCACAAGTGTGAAGCATTGGTGATGTTTTGTTGATTGACGTCTGATAGAAAAATGGTTAAGAGTTTTGGTATTTTCAAGAGGTGATGAACTATTTTATAGCATTGTGGTTAAATCGAATACTGATCAATCAATAAACAATTTAATCCAACATTTCATATTAACATATTAAGACTATCTACGTTGCAGACTGCAGCAGCATATTATTTTCAGTTTTCAACATAGTTTCAAGATTCTATACCTATATCTATGCTGCTTAAAACTCTTGATTCGACTGTCATGACTCATGAGTCATCAATCTATCATTTTAAACCAAATTTCAAACTTCAAACTTTGGAGTTATGATCCAATCTGACAGGTACGAGTTACTTATTTCCAAATCTTATTTCTATGATCCATAGTCTATATTCTTCCCAATGCCTGTAGTAAGTAGCAAGTACTGAAATATAGCTAATCTCCATACAATAATTAAAATACCCAAACACAAGATGATATCAACACTATTAAGTGATTAAATCGGTCCAGTATCCACATATACAGCTTATTAAAATTATAATGCATACGTCTTATGCACTTGTAAATTTCAATTGGCTATGAAATTTCAATATTTCAATAATTATCCTTTGAAGTTGAAATTCTTTGAACAAAATACCTTAAATTGATAATGATATTACAACTCAATGGGATTTTACTCCTCAACCTATTTTTTTCAATTGCTGTTAATGCATTTGATGTGATTCCAAGAGATAATTCAACCAGAGTTGATGCTGTTAACTTATTACGTTGTTTACAAACAAATGGTTTTCCTAATGACACACTCATTGAAATAAGTGATTGGGGCTCATTAACAATCATATCAAACAGGGCCGTCACAGATGTTGGACTTTTGGATGGTGTAGTTAAAAGATGTCATTCGCTCTATTCCCACTATCTATCGTTTGGGTGGACTAAGTATAACTCCTTACCAGCTGACCTTGAAGGTGTTGTGGGCACTTTGGAATCTGTTTTGCAGGATAGTGTGGTGCTTGCTGAGCTTACAAGAGATACTAGAATTGAGGAGTATGGAGTGCCATTATATCCATCCCAATAATTCATACTATGTAAATATAAATTATGATAAACAGCTATACAAATCCTACAGAGAGTTTTACTCCTAGGCAGGGAATCAAAGTCTCTAGGTAGAGCTTAGGCGGACGGATTTTTTGAATTCAGAAATTTTTGAACTAGATTTTTTTTTTGTGTAATTGAAATTTGTATCTTTCTCTATCGTATGAATGTAAGCCTTTACTTCACGTAGCACCCTCACTGGGATCAGTCCCGGTTTAGTTCAAATAACGACTAATGATATAATGATATAATGATAAAAATGATTATGTAATACTCTGCTTATGTAAGTTTTTTTTTGGTTTGTTAATTCTAAACAAAAACAACAAAAACGAATAAATAATTAATTATTCGAGTTCTAATTTAATTTACATCGTGATTATCCAATGGTGAAGCCAGTGACAGCCAAACGTCGTAACAAGGTACAACAGGCTCAACAAGCCCAACAACAAGCCCAACAACAACAGGCTGCCAGACAAAGGGAAGAGGAACTGACACTTCATGATGAAGCTGATGTTATGTCATTTAGAAATGCAGCTACACATAGATTCATAATGAATCAAGAATTAATGGAAGGACTAGTCGATAGATGGGTCCATTTAGATAATATTGTGAAACCTACTGCGTTTCCTAAGATTCAAACTACAAAGACTGATATTAATGAGATTCAAGATGAGTTATATTTTGGAAATGTTGAATTAATGAGACAAAAATTAAAATCATTAGAAAATGAAGTTGATGAATTAAAAACCGTTGAAACTAATGATAAATTGAATTTCGATGATATCCATTTCTTAAACAAACAAATCCATGAACTTTCTGACTCTTTTAAAAATCCAGAATCATCATCATCAAATTATGAATCTGTGAAAGTTTCATACTCTAATAAATTCAATAAAACTTTCAAAGATGGTCCCTATAAAATAAGAACAATCACTAAAATCAACACACAAACTGCAAAAGCACCAGACAATTATTGGGAACAATTGCAAAGAGCCAAACAAGATGCTGAATTAGCTCAACAAAAAAGACAGCAAGAATTATTAATGCATCAACAACAACAACAACAACAACAATTACATCTACAAGCACAACAAAAGATATTACAACAACAGCAACTATTACAACAACATCATCAATTACCACCACATTTACAACAACAAGCTCATAATTTACAAGCTCAACCGATTCAAAATGAATATAATCAAGATTCTTATCAAATTCCAAATCCTAATCCAAATGAGTTAAATTATGATCCAACTGCGTTTGGTGAGGATATGAATATGATCGATGATGTTGGATTTGGATTACAAGCAGGCTTGGATGACCAAGATTTCCTTAGTGGGATTGATGATGGAATTAACATGATATGAAAAGAGAAATATACTGAAAAAATATGTTTGATTTATTTTTAAGTTTTTCTACTGCTTTATGTCCTTGTTACTCCCTTTTGACTTCTATAAATTGTGTATTAATATAAATCTGTAATTTATTTTTAAAAATCATTTTCCTGTGATATGTTTTATTTACCAAAGAAGTCTTTAATGTTTTTTTTCCAACCGTCAAAAAGAGTAAACTATTCAGTAAGATTTACTCATTGAAAACGGCCTGATGAGTAATGAGTAATGAGTAACGATGAGCTGCAACTTTTGCACTACTCATGATAGAATCATAAATGATTAAACGTAATATACTATATGGTGTATGGATGTTATGGCAAGTTTTGTATAATTGATAAATGTTTACTGGTAAAGTATCCCAATTACCAAAATGCTCTACTCCAATTCTTTGCTCGTTTGTAGGTGAGACTGACTACAGTTTGTCGTTTAGGCCCTAAAGTTGCGCCTTAGGCCTACAAAGTATAGTATAAGATTGATATAATTACCCAACTCGTTTGACTTTGACACTACTGCAACAACGTTTGAGATTATATTATTAATTATTTTATACATATATGGATATCTGAACCTTTGTTTATTTTATAACTCATAATTAAAAAAAAAAATTATAACTAGTCGATCAATATGAATAAGATGAATTAATTATATAAATCACTAATCAGAAACTTATACGGAATTACAATATTCTAAAATGTTGAAAATATAAATCTTAAATACTTACAATTACCCGAATCAAGTTTCAACTAATTGTCTCGTAGTTAAATCTTGATGATCTGTTACAAGTTTCCACTGTTTTACAAGTGTTTTGTGTTTTGGTGTTTATTAGAGCGCTACAGTAACTTGTTGATGGATCTAAACTTTAAAAGTTGACAGCTGACATGATAATGCCATATTATGACGTAATACTACATATTCAAAATTCAGGCCAGTTTGTGTTGAAGATTTCACTGAATTCTGGGAATTGGAACTTGGAAGTGTGTTTCGACAGCTCAGTCACTCATGGCTGAACAATACAGCGATATATACCGATATGTAGTAATTTAAGTCGCCATTTCTCAAATGATGGTGGCTCTTTGACCTGTGAAATATGAATGGTTGTGTAGATTCTGTAACATGTACATTGTACCGTTCCACCGTCCAGTGCCTACTATCCAGTACCTACTGTTTGAGTTTCTTTTTAAAGACTCATTAATATATCATATAAATGTATTTATTATTACTGTACTTTCTTTATTGCTAACTCAGTATAGTTAGACCCACTTTCTAGACATCTCAATTCATTTAGTATGTAACAGGGTTTCTTGTTTCATTTATGAATCTAAGATGAGAATAATGAATTTCTGATTATTGATCATTCCCAAATTCTTCATCATTTTGACTGACCTGCTTATAGCTATAACCTTTTCTTAAAGGCCCTTCAGTGAAACATATCCAAATCAACCAGTAACGCTTATTATCTTTCAAGTTCCATAGATTTCCAAAATTTCTTTCTTTAATATCATCCCATGCCATTTTCCTCGCACAAAGGATCGCTGAACAACTGAAAAGAACAAAATTAGAGATTGAAAACACCACAACAACCTTCGAAATAATACAAACAATAAAGTTGATAATGGGCATATCCACCATTTTATGCATTTCAACATTATAAGCCTGTCTATAACAATAACCTCTAAATCTCCAAATGATAGATCTAAGAGATACAGTAAACCACATAGTAGTTTGAGCAAACTCCAAGATTAGGATGACTCCAGGAACCAAAAAACTAGGATTTAATAGTGAAATGATCAAACCACATGCCAGATAAACTGCAGAAATACCAGAACAAACAAAGATCGATTTGAAATAGACGTCTGAACTATATCGGGTAAGAACCAAAGGATCAATGAGAAACACTATCACTGAGAAGAAAGTTTGCAAAATTCTAATCAAAATGCCAGCCAAAGCAAGCTTCACGTTAGCCAATATTGTTGTATCGAAAAGCTATTCCTTAATTTTATTCAGCTGTATAATTTTAAAATAAATTTTCAAAATTTTTAAAAAAGTATTCATCGACATATTGTCTGGAGTCTGGAGTATGGAGTACCCCCGATATTTTTTTTAGCGCCCTAAGTATCAGTAATCAATGTATAAGATTCTTGTAGATAAATAATATACTACGCTAAATACGTGGAATTGTGAATTGATCCAAATGTGAACTATACAGAAGAAGTGGGAAAATGTCGAGTTTTCAGGGATGGACGAACTCGAAGCCGTTGAAGAATGTAGTCCGCTTTAGGAAAGTCCTAATGGTGAATTGATCTATTTATACATTTTTGTAGTTAGTCAACCCTAGCTCTAATTTACCCAATCAACCAACAGAATTTATTAGCGAGTTCTAACTTATGTATTTATAAAGGATGCAGATATACAAAGATTTACTATATAACGTTTTGTCTTTTTAACTTCTGATTTCGTTGTAATTTTAAGTATTGTGATATGTATTTCTTCAAAGAGTTCAATTTCAAAACCTCGATGGATGATCATCAAACAAAACATTGATAGCCAATTGAAATTCGATTTACAATTTACAATGTGTAGTGTTTTCATAAGACGTATGCATTATTATAATTTTATTATAATTTTAAGCCATAATTATATATTATTTGCATTGTGGACTGATTTTCAATCTATCAAGTGACAACAAGACGGCTAGGTAGTTTTGATATCATCGTGTATTTTCTATTTTAATTTTTGATTAATTATTGCATGGACATTGGAGAATATCATCATATATGTATAGCATTTTAGTATTATTACATGGATGTTGATCCTTGTAGTTGTGAATACTGGATATATCAGCTGGATTAATTTCATAAGCTTCGGAATCAAGACGTCATGGATCAATCACGGCCTGTCAAGTTGGTCGATCGAAGTTATAATTCCGCCGAGTCTTGAGTCTTGGCACTTGGTCCTGAGTGACTTTTTGATCTTAAGAGTTAAGAGTCGACTTATAAGTTACAACGATATTATACTTCTAGAATAATAAATATAGATCAGGCGTTTGGGGTAACCAGCGACGTAGATCTTTTTCTGAAAACTTCGGGTTTTTGTTATACAAAATAAATTCAAAATAAGGAATATTGAAGTTCTTTGAAACGATTACTACAAACTAAGTTTTTTCTAATTAATTCTTTGGATTATTAATTGGATCAGATATTGTTTTTATTAATCAAATCTTACAATAGGCTCAAGGTTAAGACATTAAAGGTTTAAACTTTAGAAGAATGAATAGTACGGTTAAGGTTCCCTTGAAATTGACGGTGGTCTTATTAGTGTTGTCAGGAGTCATCACAAGTGCTCCATCAATTGCTAAGATTGATATACGGGCGTTCATAGATTCAGCGTCAAACAAAGCATTCATACTCTCGTTGTTTTGGAGTATATACAGTGTCTGTCTCATATCTACAGGTGAATTTGGTTTTATAATGGCAACAGTTGTTGCGGTAGTTTGTTTTGCGCTGTCAATAGTCTTACCCCAAGAAACATTAACAACTGATAAGGTCAAGCCTGAAGGAATATTATCAAAGCGTAATAATATATGGACGTTCATGAATTGGCGGTCGAACAAAGCCTTCATTTTTTCTTTGTTTTGGTGTATCATCTTTGTCTGTTGGGCATCGTTAGGTGGACTTACTTATATAGCCCCAATGGTTATTGCTGCAGTTTGTTCTCTCCTGTCAATAGCATTACCCCAACCAGAATCAGTAAAAGCTGATAAGGTCAAAGGTGAAGAATTATCAGTACTTGCAAAGTTGATTGATGGTGTTTCTCGTGAAGGTGATGAAGTTCATGTTGATTTACCAGGTTTTAATATATCATTGAGGGTGCCACTGAGTGACAGATTAGAGAAACAGGACTTATTTGGCACAAATCTTAGAGCGCTGGCATACGGTTACCTGGTGTTGGATAATAACTCAACAGGGCAGCATGGAGTTGTTATCGCCCAATCAAACCTGGGAGTACATATTGCTTTAAGTGACATTCATGCTAACGGTGATGAATTATATGATGTGATGTTAACCACGCCACCTGGTTTAGACGTTGAAAATGAAAAGATTACGTGATATACATGTGTCTTGGTTATCATATAACTTTAAGTATGTTGACCATAATGACGGAGATATATGGTTAAACGATAATGATCTCTTTGATAGAGATGAACTGGCAGCTGAAATGACTCGTTTTGTTGCGAATTATCCATCTGTTAAGTACTGTGTACCAGCACAACTAGGTGGTAAGGGTAAAGATGATGATATTGAGACCCAGAACTCTGTTAAAGGAGAAGTCTATTTCAACGCGTATGGTGGTATTGACCTATAGAATACATCATAATATATTGTATGAATACAAGTAGAATCGAGTTTCGCTCACTCTAGGCTTTTTTAATATTTAATAATCTTATGACAATGATATTACCGTTGACGTGTGGGACACTCCCTTAGAAATTATATCTGACTCAATCACAATTAATTTCATCAATTTTAAACAGTCCAAAGCAATTGTAAATTAGAAACCAAAATCTGTGGACTACTTCTTTAGGTCCATCATTTCTGTTCCTGTTCGTATTTTGGGTTAACATCCTACCCCTTTTAACTTCTATAATTGTGTATTAATAAAATATAAAACCGTAATTTACTTTTAATAATAATCCTTCTGTGTAATACGAGTATTCATCATTTACCAAAGACTTTATTAATTTGAATAATCAACCTTGATGTTCCAAATCCAATAGTGATGAACACAATAACAAAATTCAACGTGATTTGAATCAATCCAGCAATGATAAACCTTGGTGCAAAAATCTTCCAAACCATTAAATGTCTTCTAAACACAGTTGCAAAAATCAATGAACTTAAAGTGACACAACTTTGATAACTTAATAACGTTCCTGAATTTTCCACAATTTTAGAAAATAATGAAACTGGTTTGAAACTAGGTGGGATTCTCCATAATGAAATCAATGCAATTGAAATACCCACGATTATAAATGATCCAAAAGTGTTTAAAAAAATAGGGATGTGTGAGAATGGGAACACTATTGTTTCTGTTAATGAGAATCCTAATTCCCAATTTATGGAAGGGATAGTTGCTTGGTGTCCAGTGGTAAAAAAATGGAAACTTCCTAATAATCCAAAAATAACAGGTGAAATTAAATTTGATCTGATTTGTAAAATTTCAACTAATTCACATAATGATAAAATTTGATAAGTTAAGAAAAAAATTGAAACTTGTCCTAATGGTTTAGTAAAGATTAAAATCAATGCAATGAAATTCATAACTAACAGGAAATATTGTGATCCATAAACATTCTCATACCCTAAAATACATGCTTGTCTTGTTGAAGTTTCAGTGTTTTTGATATCCAGTTTAACACATAATGGACCTCTTGACCAACCAAAATTAGCTGCAATTAATGTGATACCGAATAAGATTCTTGCCAATGTGAATTTCAAAAAATGGATATTTGAAACTTCAATGTTGGAAATGAATGGTAAATCTTGTAAATCTTGTTGATTTCTTTCAATGTATTCCAATGACCAATAAATACCAATTATGAATAAAAGGTATTTGAAACATCTTGTCCATAATGGTGCTGAAGATTGGAAAGAACCAGAAATATTATAAAATGCCTTGATTATTGATGGCATTATTTGAGAGTTCAAAAAAATTAATAAAATACTCCACCATGTCATATTGAAACTAGGAACACATTTATCACCTTGTTCTTCACGACATGTTGTTATCAAGACACTGATTCTAGTTATAACTGCAAATGAAATTGAATGATAAACACCCATGACTCTATCAAATTTATTCTGTGCTTCTAATGATTTAAAAGCTGCAATGACACCAAATGTGATTAAAAAATATGATAAGATTTTATCTTCCCAAATTGTGAAAGAGTTAGAAGCAAAGATAGCAGCATGTAAGATGGCAAACAAACAACCAATTAAAGTCCAAAATCCTCTGAATAAATCCAAGAATGATAAAAACAACCAACTTGGAGAATAACGATCAAGAATAGGAAATAAAAACCCAGTCACGATACCTATTGAAATGCCTAATAATAAACTCCAGAATAAAGTTAAAAAGACCGGGTTTAGAATCAATTGGATTGCTAATAAGATAACTGTGAATAATGCAATCATTGCCAAAATTGATGGAACGATTTCAGTTGATAATTGACTGATGACAATTGATGGAACGATTTTAGAATAAATGATTAATATGATTAATGATAATGAAAATAGTGCAATACCAATTGAAATACTAATCATATCGAATCTTGCCCATAAATCTTTACATCTTTCCAATGATAAATTTTGGTATTTAATAAAATCTTCATTGAATTTCTTAATGTTTGATTCTTTTAATAATTCTTCATATTTGGAATTAATCTCTTCATCATTTTTTAAACTGGAATAATTTTGTCTATATCTTTGTAATTGCTTTAATGTTAATAAATTAGCCAATTTAAATTCTTCATCGGTACTAAACACCTCTTGGATAGGTCTTCCTAAATTATTGAAAGGAATAGGCAAACCCATCAACAATGAAAAAGTAGGAACCAAATCAATTTGATTAACTTCTCTATAATTAACCCCATTTGAAGCAATATCATAAACTGTTTGATTTTCAAACTGTTGGAATTTCTTCTGTTTAGAATACATCCAAAGCGTAGCTTCCAATTCATCTTTGGAATCACCACCATGATTCCCGGTCTTGTCCATTCCATGATCTCCCATAACAATCAACAATGTATCATCATCAATCTTATCCATAACGACTTGTAAAAATTCATCCATTTGTTTCTGTTTATCAATCATTGAATAATGATCAGGTCCATATCTATGACCAACATGATCAACCCCTAATAAATGTCCAATTAAAACATCCCAATTCTTTTGATTCTCAACCTCAAGGAACGGAATAACATGTTCAATGACTCCATTATCAACGGTATGTAAATCCCACACATTCAATGAATCATAAGGGTATGAATCATTCAAGAATGGACCAAAGACATCTTGCCATGTATCATCCCCTACAAAAGTAATTTTTTTACCATGATGATATAATTGTTTAATGAAATTATCTTCTTCGATAACATCACCATTGAAATTTGATCCAGCATCAACAAACGTAGGTAATGAACCCGTGGTTAGTCCCTTTAGACGTTGAAGAGTGGTTGTTGGTGGATCAGCTATGAATTTCAAAAGGATTGAATTTTGCGGTTCATTGATTGAAGTTTGATATAATAAGTTTAAATTGTTATGATATGGTTTATTTGAATTCAAATCAGGAATAACGAAATCAAATCTTAATGCATCAATGATAATCACCACTGATTTATCGAATTTATGCAACTGTTGTGAATTTGTGAAGATTTCATCATGTAATGTTGAATAATTATCTAATACTTGTCTAGATAATAAGAAACCTCTTGTGAAAAATGCAATTGCTATGGTTTGTAGGATCGTGATGGAGAGGAATATTATGAAGTATAGGACTGATGTTGTTCTTAGCTTGTTGTTTCGTATTTGAAATCGAACGTTGTTTTGTTGAAGAAGTCTTTTACGAACTTCTTCTGGGTCTAATTCTTCTGAACTCATCGTGGATCAATCGGTTTAAAATTGATGAGTGTCTGAGGAGTAGAGTTTTGTACTTTGATTCAGTGTGTGGAAGAATCGAGTATAATGTAGTTTGTGGGGTTTAAGAGCAGCAACTGAGAGTAAGCTGTAGTGTTAAGTTAAGATGATTTAAATAATTCTGATTCGTTTAAATTAATAATTTTTGTTTATAAGAGAAGGAAAAAAAATTAAAACGTTCCGGATTTGTTTACTTTTTCGATGAGTTGAGAGCCGAGTAACTCCGGAAGGAAAAGACGCGAAATTTAGGCGGAAGGTCACCCCCTATAACAGTTAGACTAGAAGGGTATCATAATTGTATTGGAGTCTCTAAACAAAATATTGTTCTTATTTATGCGGAGTTCTCTTGTGGTTGAATTGGTTTCTGCCTGTTCTCGTTTTGGTCTCACCGTTGTTGCTGTAATTGTTATAGTGGTAAATATTATTAGATGGTGTTAATCGGTTTTGTTGAGGTGTCTGGAAGATTGCGAACTTCTGTTGCTGGTGACTGTTGTTTAATGGGTTCACTTTATTGAACTTGTTCAACTGTTGAGAGTTTGGATAAATCTTTTGTGTTTGATTGAATTGGAAATATTGTTGTTGAAATTGTTGAGGTTGATGATGAATTTGGAAACTTTGAACACTGGCAGCTGTACCATTGATTAATAAATCATTATTGGATATCTCACTTCTATCTAAAATCATAAACCCATTCTCTCTTAAAAATTGAGTTAAATGATAATTAACATCTTCTAAATATATTTCAGATTCTGGTAAATAATTTAATAAAATTGAATGATATGGACTTGACTGAGATGTTGAATGATCAATTGTTAAGATCTCAAAATTATATAATAGTTTGAATGGAATCTTTATCTTGTCTAGATATTCTTCATTTAAATCATTGAAAACTTTGTTGAATTTCAGTGCAAATGATAATTTAAATTCATAAGTTAATGACAATTCATTAATAAAGTTTTTACTTGCAATTATTGAATTTTTATCAATTCCTAAAATTTCAATGACTTGGAAAGGTTCATTAAATTCAGTTGTTGGAAATCTAATAAATACTTGATTTCTCTTTTCAATTTCTTGAATTTTTTCAAATTTAAATAATCTATACTGATTTTTAGAGATTTTAACAAATGTATTCAATATTCCACCATTATTATTCTCTGTTGCATTACCACTTAGTAATGAATTCAATTCCTGTTGAACTAATGGGATATTTGAGGAGTTTTTAGATGGACATCTAATTATAACATTATCAAATCTAACTAAATTACCTAATTGAATAGAAGAATTTAATTCTAATTGATTTGAAAATTTAACGAAAACGTTATATTTTCTCATAATTGATTGAATTAATGAACCACCAGTACCAATAATTTGTCTATGGAATGATTCAGGTATGAAGAATTTAAATTCTGAAGGGAACTCTTTTTCTAAATTATCTAAAGAATGAATAAAATCATTAATTGTCTTTGAAAATAATTCAACTTTGAAAACATAATCATTGAAAGGGGTAAATTGAATATTTGAAGAGCCATTTGAAGAATTTAAAATTTTTATAATTTTGCCATTTTTTTTACCACTCAAAAATTCATGAAACGTTAAATTCAATTCTAGTTCAGATTCAATTAATAGTGTCATTTTATCCTTTGGAAATAATGGTAATAATCCCATTTCAACATTAGTTATCAAATTAATTAGATCATTTCTAAATCCAGCAGCTTGGAAAGAATTTGTTTCAACATTAAAAGTGATTAAATGATTTGAATTTATTGAAATTTCTGATAAAATAAAGTCAATGTTTTTAGAATTTGATAATATATCAACATTATTAATTTGAATCTTAGTTAAAATCATATCATTTGTCAACTCTAAGAAATCATTAATTGCTAATTCAATTAATTCAGGTGAAGTACCTTGAAATTTAATTGTTGAGTCTAAATCATCTAATGGAGATAATTGAATGAAAACACCATATTTAAACCCAATTGAACTCAATTCTCTAATTTTATTTAAAATAATTAAATCTTTCTTAAATTTTAGAATTTCAATTGATTTATAAAAAACTTGAAAATTTGGATCATTTTTAATGTCTAATAATAATTTAATTGATAATTGAACTTCTGATTGAAATCCAGAAATGAATAAAAATGATTCCTCTTCAGATTTTTTATCATTATGATATAAATTTGGTAATAAATTAGGTAGATAAAAATTAACAAGTGTTTGTTTAGCAATTGATTTAAAATTCCCAAAATTTAACCCACCAATCAATGGTAATAACGATAACGGGATATTTAAAGCACCAACATACGAATTTGATTCATCATCAAACAAAACTCTTAATGCAACTTCTGCAGATGTGATATCATCATTTTCACCCAGGATATACACATATTTATCATCTTTATTGTATGAAATTGGAGATGGGTTAATAGTGAAAGATTTGGGTGTTAAAGAAACCAAGATCTCAACATTGAATTGTTTTAAAATTGAAAGAATTTTATTAATGAATTCTTGATTTGATTCATTTTTGGTAAATATCTGTTGAAATTTCAGAGAGTTTAGAATGATTGTTTTGAATCCATAAGTTTTAAATTTCTTGAAAACTTCCAGTTGGGTATCAATTAAATCATCCTTCAAATTATTAAATGTGATATTAATGAATTGATCTTGAATGATGTTATGAACTTTATTGATGTTTGTTATTCTTACGGAATGAGTGGAGTTGGAATAAAGGTTGAAATTATCAATGATCTTATAGTTCTCTATTGGATTGTGAACATTATGTAAAATGAAATGATTTTGTTGATTTATATTAGACCATAGCCCAATATTTGATTCATAGTAAACCCCAGTTTGATCGTTTGAGTCTCTTAACAGATATGAGTAGTTCAGTGGGATGGACGAGAGTAGAGCAGCTGCCATTCTTTTGATCTGATGCTCAATTCTCAATTCTCAATTCAAATTCAGGAGAGTTCAAAGATCGAATTAAAAATTAAAAACTTTCGAAGATACAAAAAACAAAAACCAAAAACGACGAAAAGTAAACAAACAAAAAAAATATCACATGATTTTCACGCTTCTTTAAAATTCGCGAATTTCTTCTCCAGATTTCAAAGATAAAGAAATTTTGATGGGCCGAAACTTCATGAAAGTCGAATTAAGACCCACAGATTTATTCATTTTTGCACTCTCTGATTGTTGCCTTGATACTATTCAGATGCTCTCGTTCAGAACCAAGGGATACAACGGCTACGGGGTGCAGTACTCTCCTTTTTACGACAACAAACTAGCCGTTGCAACAGCTGCTAATTATGGGCTTGTTGGTAATGGTAGACTATACATTGTTTCAATCTTACCAAGTGGACAAATCCAACAAGATTGTTTCTTTGACACCCAGGATGGGCTTTTTGATGTCTCGTGGTCTGAAACGCATGAAAACCATGTGATTACCGCAAATGGAGATGGATCGATTAAGATATTTGACATTGCATTAGGTAAACCTTTCCCAATCATGCAATTTAAAGAACATGTTAAAGAGGTGTTTTCGATCAATCATAATTTGATAGATAAGAATCAATTCTTATCGACTTCATGGGATGGGTTTGTTAAAGTTTGGTCTCCTGTAAGACAACAATCATTGATCACTTTAAATACTAATAAACCACAATTTCAAACAAATTGTTGTTATGAAGCTAAATTCAGTCCACATAATCCAAATCTTATAGTGTCAATCAATGCTAATTCTCATATCCAGACCTTTGATTTACGGTTACCAAACCCAGAGATAAGTGATTTCATAGGACATGGAGGCACTGAAATATTAACGATAGATTGGAATTATTATAGATCAACAGTGATTGCCACTGCAGGGATTGATAAAACGATCAAGATATGGGATTTAAGAATGATCGCTAATGATCAACCAGGAATGCCTACCCAGAAGTTCCATAAAGTTGGGCCACCGCCATTAAATCAACTACTAGGTCATCAATTCACAATCAGGAAAGTTAAATGGAGTCCACATAGTTCCTCTGAGTTGTTAAGTACTTCATATGATATGACGGCAAGGGTATGGAACGATGAGACTGATAATAAGGCAAGATTCTTGAATAATAGTAGATTTAAGGCAAATGGAAACAGTAGGGTGTTTAATCAACATAAAGAATTCGTGTTTGGTTGTGATTATAGTTTATGGGGTGAGCCTGGCTGGTGTGCCACTACGGGGTGGGATGAGATGTTGTATGTATTTGATACGAAGAGGTTATAAATATAGACCACTGATTCTATTTTCTTTGAATCTTTGTAATTTTGAATTTCTTAGATGGTATAAAGATCTTTGTTTCTTGTAATTTGATATGAAATCCTCAATTGATGAGTCGTCTATTGGTTCTGTGGAATTGATGAATGATGTGGATAATGAGTCACTGATTTGTTTGGATTCATTGACTAGTTGAAATAAAGAGTTGTATAGCGTGTCTATTGAGAACTTCGAATCTAATTGCTTCAACATTTCAGTTTGTAGAGACTGCCAATGTTGGTTTAGCTCTTCCAATTCTTGTAGTTCCTTGTTTGTTTGTGCTTTGGATTCCTCTATTGATTGTAATTGCTGGATGAAGTTCTCCATCTTGGTGATGACCTCAGATAGATCAGTTATTGTTGGTGATAGATCGACATCCTTTAACAGATAGCCTTTTATCTCGGTTATTGAAGCTATGAGTTTCTCGAGGTCGTAATTGGGGAGGGTCTTGAACTCTTGTGGGACTGGAATCAGATCGTGGGACTGTTCTGGCTTTGGAGGTAAAGTAGGAGGAAGGGACATTATAACTGGTGATTTACTTGATTTATAAACAATCAATAAGAAAGAGATTAATAAGGAAATTACTAATTGCAGAAAAAGCCCGAAGACTAATACTTGATGCTCTATAAAGCACTAATCGCGCTAATTATCCTCGTCATGTCCCTCAGTGCCGTCAGAGTCTCCTCCAGAACCGCCTCCCCATCAGCAGCCATCATCTTCCTCCACGGTTTAGGTGATTCTGGTCAAGGCTGGAAATTCCTCGCAGACGTCGCACAACGTTCACCAGAATTCAACCACATCAGATTCGTCTTCCCAAACTCTCCAGTCCAGCCGGTCACTGCCAATGGTGGTCTTGCTATGCCTTCATGGTTTGATATCTTGAGTTTTGGTGGGAAACCGGGAGATCAAGACTCTGTTGGGTATTTGAACTCAGTTAAGAGCATCGATTCATACATTAAAGAGATAACTGACACTGGGATTCCTTCAGAGAGAATCATAGTTGGTGGATTCAGTCAAGGTGGTGGGTTAGCATTAGGTAAATTAGCCACTGCTGAGAAGAAACTATGTGGTGTTATTGCATTGAGTCCTATGGTGTTCCCATTTTTGAGTCTTTTGAAAGAGGAACAAAATGTGATTAATCTTGATACTCCTGTGTTTCATGGACATGGAACTGATGATCCAATGATCAGATTGGAATTCAGTGATAAAAGTGCACAATTCTTGAAAGATGAGATGAAGTATAAAGAGTATCAGTATAAGACGTATCCAAGAACTGGACACAGTTTAGCAGAAGAAGAATTAGAAGATATTTTGGAGTTCATTAAAGATAAATTACCAGCTAAATAGATGATTAGTTACTACGTGTTTTATTGTTTTCTCAAGTATTGTGTATTTGGACTATCGATCAAAGAGAGTATCGACATTTAAGCCAGATGAAATCTCCTGTTGAGTAGCCATGTGAGTAACCTTTAGTCATATGGAGTTCAAACACTTGATTCTTGAAACTAAAAACCATCTGGAAGGCACTCTAAATTACTAGTCTTGGAACCGTAACAGATCTCATGCTATCAGTATGAGCAGTTTTTCAACAACTTAAGAAGCTGGTTACACAGTGTAAACGAACTCACTTTGTGACCTTTACACTAAGAAAGATAAACCAGCAAATACGTGAACACTAAGAGGAAGAAGTTTTCTCATTTTTCATTTTGTTAATTTTGAACTTGAACTTACTCTCTCTCGTCTTACGTAATCAAAACTTGAATCTTGAATCTTGAATTGCAAGTATGTTACACAGTAGTTTTAATACCATGAGTTTATGTGGTTTAAACTAATTCAGTGACTTTCAGTATAATAACTATTAACAAGAAAAAAATTGGAAACAAAGTACCCTAATATTTTAATATATTTCAACATCAAAATAAATCACATTTTCAATTGAAATCAAACATGAAATACTTGATTCATTGCGCTAAGTCCAATGAATAACTGGATAGAACGACTGATTACTTATAAAGTCACCAAAATGTAGAAAGTTGAAACAATTTTGGCTATTCAAATTAGGGCCAAAAATGGTAAATTTGATATTATATGTGAAAAATGTATTTTAAAATAAACAAAAATCATCAATCTTCCAACCAAGTAACATTCAGTATCCAGATATTATCCACTCACCTCCATTTGATAATAGCGCAATATTGAATATCCCATTGAACACTAAATAAAAATAAGACATTAAAATTATAATTGAGTAAAACCTCGTGTAATGTATTAAAAATGACTTAAGCAGTCCCATAAGAGTTCAGTCACCTAAATTAGTCAAACTGGTGATGCAAACCAGCAAAAAAAGAAATATTATCTGCAAATTGACCAATAATAAGCATTTAAGGTCAAAATAAAAAGTGCAAGCTGTTGGAAAAAATGGCAGTGTTAGATGGAAAAAGTTGGTAGAAGTCTGTAGCAAAGTAATGAGAAGATGACAGGGTAGTATAATAATAACTCATTGGAATTCAGTGATAAAAGTGCAGAATTCTTAAAAGAAGAAATGAAGTATAAAGAGTATCAATATAAGACGTATTTAAGAGCTGGACACAGTTTAGCTGAAGAAGAATTAGAACTTAGAACTTAGAAGATATTTTGGAGTTAGTATACATTGCCAGCTCAATAGATATGTTCAAACTTTCCAGTATAGTTAATTTCTACGTGTTTTTGTTTTCTCAAGTATTGTGTATTTGAACTATCGAGCAAAGAGAGTATCGACGATTAAGCCAGATGACATCCCTGTAGCTATGAGTTGTACCTTTAGTCATATAGAGCTAAAGAGAGCAAGCCCAGGATAAAACTAAACCCTTTTATCTTTTAAAATTTATCTTCGGATGTTAGAATAAATGAGCTTTCAGAGCACTTCCCTATTTTGGAAGAGGTGTTTAATTAATAATGGTTAATATTTCTCTATGAAATTAGAGACTCTTGACTCTTGAGTTCAAAAATGCTTTTAATTCAGAAATGCAACGCAATATAAACAATTATTCACAGCTTATAATTATTCGTCTGAACTTCCGAACTCCGAACTTCCGAACTCCGAACTTTGAGCTCTCGACTTACGTAATCAAAATTCCATCAAAATTGTTTGTTTATTTTCCATTGTTTATACTCGATAAATCCAATTAATGGATTCAAAGGACAGAAAGTACCAGCAGCAGGTCCAGAAGGTCCTCGTGGGCTTTGACTCACTGGAAGAATGGCCAGACTACATCGCATTCTTGAACAAACTACAGAAAACAATCCAATCTCATCATAAAAACGCTTCTAATCATTTCATTCCACATGATTTAGATATAGCCATCATATTATCAAAATGTTTATCCCCAAATCTACCCAGTGGTGTCCATCAGAAATCATTGGAGATATATCAATTAGTCTTCAAGGAATTGGGTATTGACACACTAAGTTCAAAAGTTAATATCTGGATACCTGGGATCTTACCAATTATTCAATATGCTTCCATAAGTATCAAACCAATGGTTATTCAACTATATAAGGATTTCTTATTGACATTGCCTACAAACATCTTAAAACCATTGATAAAACCAATATTGTCTTATTTATTATGCTCAATTGATGATGAAAGAAGTGAATTCTTTGATGTTTCTTTAGAATTGATAGATAAATTTAAAAATGAATTAAATGATGACGTTTTATTTTGGCAAAGTATATTTATGATAATTATAACAAGTGAAGAGAAATCACTAGGTGCGCTGGTTTGGTGTAATAAAAGATTACCTGATTTAAACATAGTTTTAGATGATGACGTGACAGATCTAAAATTAGAATTAAAGAATAAATTATCAACTGAACAATTGGCTTTAATTGAACCAGAACCAGGGTTATTAATAAGAGCATTCATATCTGCTTTAAAATCAGATAATTTATTAATTCAAAGAGGGTTCTTCGATCTGTTAATCAAAAATCTTCAATTAAATTCAACAATCTTACAAAAATTAACAAATCAAAAGGATTTACAAAATTTAATCGTTAGTGTCGTTTTAACCATTTTAAGAAAAGATATGTCTTTGAATAGAAGAGTTTGGAATTGGTTATTAGGTGAATCTGAATCAACATTGGTAAATCAAGAATATTTCCAAAAATATGGGTTTGATTTATTAAATGATGCATTATTGAAATTAATCAATGGAGAATATTTTGAAGATTCTATAAAACACTCATATGAACAAAAGATATCAAGTTTTAAAATTTGTTTAGCCATCATGGATAAATGGGAAATCGGTGGTTTAATAATTCCTAAAATTTTATTCCCTTTTTTAAAATCAATTTATTTATCAAGAGATAAATTCCAATTCAATGAAATTTTGAAGAATTATTTCGATATTATTGCTCGTTATTAACAAAGATCTTCAATTTTAAATTAGATGAAATCATCAGATTATTTAAAGAAGAGTTAATTACAATTAATTCGATTGAATTTCAAGATTTAAACGGTTATACTTTTAAGGATTTCACAATTTGGACAATTTCTAAATTTTTAAAAGAAAATTCAGTTAATAAAGATAATGATTTTTTCAATTCAAGAAATTCAAATCAAATTTTATCGTTATTAGAGATCTTATTCGATTATGGTAATTATGGAATTGATGAATTCACATTACATATTTCAAAAATCTTCGAAATTTCAAATGAATTTATATTAAATCATCGAACACATAAAGATTTTGAATTAATTTCAATTGTATTGATCAATCATTTAACAAAATTAATTAAATTATCAAATCATGATCAAACAAACAACATTGATTCAATAATATTAATCAAAACTTCAAATGGTAAAAGTTTATTGCTTGAATTTTTATTATCAAGTTTTAATCATTTTAACAAACCTGAACTATTAACAAATTTATCAGATTTATTGAATAACTTATTACAATTTCAAAATGAATCTATTTTTCAATACGTTGAATTAATATTAAATACAATTTTAAATAAGATTGATTATTTATATGATATTTTTGATAAGAATTCAAAAGATGACGTTTCAATTTCATTATTATTGACTAATTTGAATGAATTTTTATTATTGTTAAAAACTTTTGTCATCACTTTAGAAGTCAATACTAATTTAGAATTACACTCATCAAATGGTAATAATGGGAATATTTTCACAAATACCGTTTCCAACGTTTTCAACAATTCAAATGGAAATAAATCCATGAATTCCAATGATTTAGAATCAATTAAATTCATTCGCTACTTCTGGAATCATTGAAAATTAAAGCATCACTGAAATTGAGTTTTTTAATAATCTTTTTTAAGTATGTGATCGATCGAATATAAGAAGGCAGATAATATATATAATACCAATAGTTATTCAACACTGAAGCTAATTTAACTGTTTTCCTGATAAATGTAAAATAAAATCATCTGTCTGTTCCTAACACTTTTTGTACTCGAATTGATTACAAGATATGCATACTGTAACAATTGTATTAATCATAAAAGCGATCATCTCATTAAATTTGAATATCTAGCATAAAATATATTTACTTTCTCTTTTCTTTTGTTTTCTATCGATCATTTCTCAGTTATTATTATATGGATTTCCAAGTAAGAATTCAAGTCTGTTTTGATCTTCCTTGACAAATTTTTCAATTAAATCAGGTTCTTCTACCATCTGAGACGAACCGAAGTCTAAGAAGAAGACCTTATTGTCATGTAAAACTAAGTTTCTTAATGACAAATCATGATGGCGAATTGATAGATTTCTTAACATAATTCCAATCTTAAATTTTGCTTCTTCGATAATGTGTTTTGGTAATGGTAGAACACGATCCCATGAAATGTCTCTTGGAATTTCATTCATAACATAATAGAAACCAACGTATCCATTAAATCTTTGTGCACTTAAATATACTTTTAGCTCGTTACCAGAAACCAACACCTTTGGTACTGGCAACAGCATCTTTGGATCTCCAACACGATCATTCCATTCTTCGATAATCTTCAACTTTTGGATTTCGTTGTTATAAGTTTCAATTCCGTAATTCAAGTAATCACTGAAACTATAAAATTCGTCTCTCAGATAATATGATTGATAGTAAACCCTTTTATGAAAGTATGGATTGAAAAACTTGATCACAATATTGGTGGAACTTCCAAAAAAACCATCAACCTTCATATTCTTTTCTTTAGCAACGTTGATTATATCAAAGTTATCAGCTTCATCTCTTACTAAGTATTTCAAGATATTCTCAACAGAAGTTTTGAGGGTTGCACCTTTGAAATTTTCAAAATATTCCAACGATATCATAGGAGGAAGACTATTCAATTCACTTCGAAATCCCAGTTTTTCTAAAGTTGTACCAAGGTTATCACTGCCAAATTTGCAAATTGAATATTCTGACAAGTTTTCATTGTCATATGACAAACCAATAGATATATTGATGTTTTGATTCATTAATTGATTAATAGAAGGATTTTTTGGCTTCTTGAAAGCAGGACCACCTGTCGATTTAGATCTTTTGTTATCACCACCGTTATCATCACCGTTATCATCACCGTTATCATCACCGTTATCATCACCCTTATCATCACCGTTATCATCACCGTTATCATCACCGTTATCAACATTGTTATCCTTATCATTACCACCATCACCTCTGTTTACCCTCTTTCTGTACAAGCATTGAATGATTCCACATATCTTTGATTTTATTGTTTTTCTTAACCCATCATCTTCTTCAGTTAGGAGTGCAACTCTGTTACTAACCAACGATAGAATCTTTATGAAGCACGTATTATATTGATCTTTTCCTTCTGTACTAATATTAGTCATATCAAATAATGACATTTTGATTGGTATTTCATAAGCATCACCATCTTTCTTCAACTTTGCAATATTTTTATCATCTAATTCGATCTTATCCCAGTCTAATGAAAATATAAAACAAAACAATTTTCTATCATTTCTTTCTTGTTTGTAAATTAGTATACTGGCCACACCAGCACCTTTAAAAAGGCAATACCTGATTCCCTGATGAAGTATTTTCTTAAAGGTTTCATCTTGCATAACATCATTTAACAGTTCATTTTGAGCTTTCAAAAGTGTTTCAGGCTCTGGATTTGGCTCTGGATTTGGTACTTGTGTTGATGAACTTCTTTTTTCCTTTAAAACTGGTTTCACTTCCACAGGTAATAATGTGAAATACTTTTCGTCTTTGCTGAAACTGTAACATCTGTCAGGTTGGAATTCACCTTCTTTAATTCCTTCATTCAAATTTTCTCCTGTATTAGTTTGATTGAAGTCTGATTTCAAAACTAACTCAATTGGAAGTGAGGCATATGCAGTATATTGAATAGCATCAAATGTACTTGGTTCTGTTCCCAGATAATTTTTAACTGAAAACGATTCTTGGTTTTTGCATTTTAGTAAGATGAAAGACATTACCTCAGCAAATGGTTCAAAAATTTTATTGCTGTCAGCTTGAACATCAACTTCTGTCATATTTTTGAATAATGTTAAATCTGAAATACCAAGTAAACCTTTAAACGAACCACTAAAAACACGAATAAAATCTTTTAAGTTTGCCATACAGTTTGTAGACTCGAAGATTGCTTCTTTAAGCCATTTGATGTAAATCTTGTAGGTGTCAGCAAATATTTCTAAATCTAATGATGTGCTATCATCATCTCTGTAACTCGTCTTTATTCCATTAAATTTCTTTAAATAACTTGAACTGATGGATGCCTTAGCTGTTGCTTCCAATACGTTCAATTTAGCCACTCTAACTGGAGCGGTAAATGTCATAACAACAACTAGTGCAAATTTAAATATCTTGTGTAATTTTTCAGTAGAATCCTGACTTAATTTTAATAACAGTTGACACGTTGAATCATCATCGACAGTGGATTCGGAAATGAGAAGGTTGAGATAAATAAAAAATCCAGAATAGTAGGAGACTATTTTGCTCATATTGCTTTGCATTTCTGCAAAAGCAATTTTGAACTCAATAGTCTCCAAACTCCTAGCTAGATAACTATCAAGCACCTCTCCAAAAATAGAGAAGTACATTGAAAGTTTCTTGCCAAAATCCATCTTGAGATCACCCTGAGTGACTTCCGGTTCTTCTTCAAACGACACAGCGGCTCGAGTAGGAGCTAATCTTGATTGGAGTTCATCTTGACGTGCTAGAATTAAGGAAACCATTTGAGCCTTAGTTAAACCATTTAATTCTTCCATGGTGAAGGAGAATTGACTTGCAGCAGTTTTAAGCACTGTAGTGTTGAAAGCACCTAACATTTCTGGAGTAAACCTTGGATTGGACATTTTCTAAAAAAGATTGAGTTGGTATCAAAACCAAACTGAGTTGATATCAATTACTTGTTTGTAATTGTAGTTTGTAGTTGCAACTAATGAGCTAAAACGTAAATGAAACCTTTTATGGTATGACTAATATCTTCTTATTTGTGAGTAATCTTATTATAAACGAATATAATAAAGCAGTGTTAATTTTTTTTATTTTGTGTCTACTTCTGTGATTTTATATGATACTGGAATGATACTTCGGTGTTTACGTAATCAAAATTCCTTCAACCTTCAAAATTGTTTGTTTATTTTCCATTCTTTTACGCCATAAATCGAACTTTCAAATGGATTCAAAGGACAGAAAATACCAGCAGCAGGTCCAGAAGGTCCTCGTGGGCTTTGACTCACTGGAAGAATGGCCAGACTACATCGCATTCTTGAACAAACTACAGAAAACAATCCAATCTCATCATAAAAATGCTTCTAATCATTTCATTCCACATGATTTAGATATAGCCATCATATTATCAAAATGTTTATCTCCAAATCTACCCAGTGGTGTCCATCAGAAATCATTGGAGATATATCAATTGGTCTTCAAGGAATTGGGTATTGACACTTTAAGTTCAAAAGTTAATATCTGGATTCCTGGGATCTTACCAATTATTCAATATGCTTCCATTAGTATCAAACCAATGATTATTCAATTATATAAGGATTTCTTATTGACATTACCTACAAACATCCTAAAACCATTGATTAAACCGATATTGTCTTACTTATTATGCTCAATTGATGATGAAAGAAGTGAATTCTTTGATGTTTCTTTAGAATTGATAGATAAATTCAAAAATGAATTAAATGATGACGTTTTATTTTGGCAAAGTATATTCATGATAATTATCACAAGTGAAGAGAAATCATTAGGTGCTTTGGTTTGGTGTAATAAAAGATTACCTGATTTAAACATAGTTTTAGATGATGACTTGACGACAGATCTAAAATTAGAATTGAAGAATAAATTATCATCTGAACAATTGGCGTTGATTGAACCAGAACCAGGATTATTAATAAGAGCATTCATATCTGCATTAAAATCAGATAATTTATTAATTCAAAGAGGGTTTTTTGATTTATTAATTAAAAATCTTCAATTAAATTCAACAATCTTACAAAAATTAACAAATCAAAAAGATTTACAGAATCTAATCGTTAGTGTCGTTTTAACCATTTTAAGAAAAGATATGTCTTTGAATAGAAGAGTTTGGAATTGGTTATTAGGTGAATCTGAATCAACATCGGTAAATCAAGAATATTTCCAAAAATATGGGTTTGATTTATTAAATGATGCATTATTGAAATTAATCAATGGAGAATATTTCGAAGATTCAATAAAACATTCATATGAACAAAAGATATCAAGTTTTAAAATTTGTTTGGCAATCATGGATAAATGGGAAATTGGTGGTTTAATAATTCCTAAAATTTTATTCCCTTTTTTAAAATCAATTTATTTATCAAGAGATAAATTCCAATTCAATGAAATTTTGAAAAGTGGTTCAATTTTATTTGATTCAATTGAAACATCAATCATTTTCCAAAATTTGTTTAATGAATTAAATAATAAAGATTTAAATTATCAAGATTTTTTATCTTTTATATTGACTAATTTTAATTTAAATGAAGAAGAAATGATTGTTCATCAAGTACCAATTCTTTTTGTTTCAATTTTAATAAAGAATAATAACAATATTAATAATTCTGAAAATTGGTACCTTTTAATCAAAAATATCTTGGAATTATTACCACAAAGAGCATTTTTACCAATTGAACATTCAACTTTGGAAACTGTTGATGAAGATGAAATAATTGGGAAAATTAACATTTATTATAATGAAAATGATGATGTTCTAAAATTACCATATAATTCAGCAGATATAAGTTATTTGATCTTAAATCTAACCAAGAATTTAGTGGTTGAATCTATAAATAACAAAACGTTAAATTCATTCAAATATTTAGAAATTTATAATTTAATTGTTGATTTAATTCCAGAATATGAATTAAAAGATGAAGAGATTTTAAAATTATTAGAATTTGAAGATTTTAAAGATCCGTTAATCATCATTCAATTTGTTAAACTTTTTAATAAATTTAAATTCAAGACTCCATTCTCAAAATTAAAAATCTTGAAGAAATTAATCCATGAATTATGTTTCATTTTAGATCAAAGAAATTTCAAATATCAAATTGAAGTTGTTAAATCAATTCAATCATTGACTTTAGATAATGATTCATATTATGTTGAAGCTGCAATCACTACATATTTATTATCTTTGAATAACTTCAATAAAAGATTAGAAATTTTCAATTATTTATGGATCCATTCAACTGATATCAGATTCTTAAACAGACCACTATTTATAATCTTAGATGAATTAAATAAAGAAGATTCAAACTCAATCATAAAATCAATCATTTCAAAATGGATCTTGAATTGTTGTTATAATGGATTTAGTAATAGATTATTTCAAATCATAACTTTGAAAATCCATGAAAATTTAAAAGATTTTGAATTATTTCAATATTATTGCTCGTTATTAACCAAAATTTTAAACTTCAAAGATGATGAAATCATTAGATTATTCAAAGAAGAATTGATTTTAATTAATTCAATTGAATTTCAAGATTTAAACGGTTATACTTTTAAAGATTTTACAATTTGGACAATTTCTAAATTTTTAAAAGAGAATTCAAATGGTAAAGATGATGATTTTTTCAATTCAAGAAATTTAAATTCAATTTTATCATTATTAGAAATTTTATTCAATTATGGTAATTATGGAATTGATGAATTCACATTACATATTTTAAAAATCTTTGAAATTTCAAATGAATTTATATTAAATCATCAAACACATAAAGATTTTGAATTAATTTCAATTGTATTAATCAATCATTTAACAAAATTAATTAAATTATCAAATCATGATCAAACAAATAACATTGATTCAATAATATTAATCAAAACTTCAAATGATAAAAGTTTATTAATTGAATTTTTATTATCAAGTTTTAATCATTTTAATAAACCTGAATTATTAACAAATTTATTAAATTTATTGAATAATTTATTACAATTTCAAAATGAATCTATTTTCCAATACGTTGAATTAATATTAAATACAATTTTAAATAAGATTGATTATTTATATGATTTTGATAATAATTCAAAAGATGACGTTTCAATTTCATTATTATTAACTAATTTGAATGAATTTTTATTATTATTAAGAACTTTTGTCATCACTTTAGAAGTCAATAATAAACCTGAATCACATTCATCAAACGTGAATAATGGGAATATCTTCACGAATGCCGTTTCTAATGTTTTCAATTCAGATAAAAATGGGAATAAATCAATAAATTCCAATGATTTAGAATCAATTAAATTCAGAACGATATTGAATGAATGTTTAAACAAGACAATTTTATCATGTTTTAAAATTTGGTCGAATTCAGATTTAATATTAAAGAAAAACTCAGATTATAAAGACGATTATAACTATGATGGATATTTATCATTGAAATATGAATCAATTAGATTGAAGCATAAAGCTAAATTATTATTTGAATCGATTTTTGAATTAGAACCATTGATAGTGTTGAAAAAATTAATATCAATTCATAATAATTTAGAATCAAGTTTGAGAATCAGTGATGAAATTGATGTTTTTAAATTAATTCATGCATTGGATGGGACAAGACCACAATTAACCATTCTTAAAATTTTCAAATTATTTGATGAAGGGAAAGTCAATGGATTAAACATAATTAATTTCTTGAATGATTATATTGAAACTTTACAAGATGATTTGATTGAAGATATTTTCACATTAACAATGACATTCTTGAAAGATTGTTTGAATATTGAAAATTTAAATAAATTGATTTGGTTGAATTTATTGAAATTCATATCAATTTTAAGTTCAAAAGTTTCAAGATGTAAATTCGGTCAAGAGAAACAAGTTAAAAAGGAATTTAATGATTTATTTATTAAGATATTACCATTATCACTAAGTTCTAAATATAACAAGGACATTTTAATTGCAATGGGTGAAGAAAATATAGACCAGTCAATAGAATTAGATAATAACAATGAAGAAGAGGCATTTAAAATAATCATATCAATAATCCCAAATATCAAAAACATAGTCATGGATATAGACAAACAAAATAATTTAATTTCATCAATTTTAGTTAATTTAATAACTAAGGATCTTAAATCTAAAAAATTCCCAAATGATATAAAAGAACATCAATTGAATTTATTGAATGAATTATTAATAAATTATAAAGACGTTAAAAGTTTGAAATTTTTAATGAATGAAACGTTCAATGATATTAATTTCTTCAAGATCAATTTTGAAAATTTATCAAATTGGAATTTAATCATTAAAAATTGGTTGAATTTGAATAATGAAATTAATGATGGAAATGTAAGCTCAGACATGACATCTAATGATAAGTTAACTGAATTATTAAACAAATCAACACAATTAAACCAAACTTCATCGGTTAATCTATTCAATTGGAATGAAAATGATTCAATCATAATCAATAAATTATTAAATTTAAGAAAAATCTCATATCTTTTATTAATTAGTAATAAAGATCAATATATCACATCATTAAGTGATTTGATTAATAAAGTGGATGAATTATTGAATTTTGAATACATCAATGGTAATGAGTTAATTTCGGTGTTGAATGGAGAGATATTCATGATGATTAGAGTTATTGTTTTGAAATTCTCATCAATGAATTTGATTAATTATTGGACGTTTATTTATACTTCATTACAACGATATTTCATAAATTTGATTAAAGAATTAAAGAACAAAAATGTTAAAATCAATCTAGATTCAATTTTACAAAGTTTCAAATTATTAGATTGTTTATTGATTTTAAAATTTGAAGATTTTCAAGAATGGATATTTGTTATTGATAGTATTAATGCAATTTTCAAAAATTTTGAAACGATAAGTTTAATTGATGAATTATCAACATTGAAATTAAACATTAAAGACACTCCTAATGATTCAATAATTGACCTAACTGAAAAGATATCAAATTTCAAAGGATTGAAAAAACCTTCATTATTAGGAATCAAAAAAATTAATGATTTGAGTTCATTATCTTCATTCTTTAACGGTTTAAGTTATTATAACTATGAAAACATCTATGATGGGCTCGCCATTGATTATGACAGTTGTATCCAGGATATATATCAAGACATGTTCGTATAGTCCCCAACAATAACACACTTACTTCATCTATAGAATTTATAAACACTTAATTCCTCCCATCCCGCCTTTCTGAAAATAACCAACTCCACAATCCATCCTCTCTCACGCATCATCTGCACCACTTCCATTGGTTTATTTCTTGCACAGAATAAAATATAAGCAACACCATCACTTGATAATACATCATCTAAATCATTCAATAATTTTAACGTGACAACCATCCCATCAACACCACCATCTAATGCCAGATCTAGCCATTCATACGCATCGTCTGTTGATGGCACACTAGGGACAGTCTCAGCGGGGACATAGGGCGGGTTGAATATCAAAACATCTATTATTTTTGACCTAATGGGACTTGTTAAATCTGACTGAATCGCATCAATGCATAAAATCCCACCATTCTTGTTATTCAGCAGACTGGTGTCTATCGTTGTTTGACAAGCATGTGGATTCAAGTCTGTCCCCAAACAAATTGAAGAATTAATGATCTCTCTTTGGAAGAATGTGGTGACTATTCCTGATCCACTGCCTATTTCTACCATTATGGGCACCCTGGTGGAGTATTTGGAGAGAAGGGCAGGTTTTTCTAGTTCAAGGGCATCAAGGAGTAAGAAGGAGTCTTCTGATGGTTCGTAGACTTTGGAGTAGTCTGCCTTGACGTCTGGCGTGGGGAGCATTGTTAATGTAGTGGATTATTGGTGATGATTTATAAGGCCGAATAATTTTCCACTTTTACTCTTTGTTTTTATTTAAATCATTGGAATCACTAAAATGCAAATCAAAGTGAGAGTGAGTGGCTCAATTGAAGAGCAGGGCAATATAGAGAGAACACAGTACTAACAATTGAGCAACAGACATTAACAGGGAAAGAAGTGAGTTCAAACACCATGAAATAAAACCCTTAAATTTAAACAGGCACTAACACTTCTATAGATCCCAATTGACGTCGAGCCACAAGACAAAGTGAGTACACGCACACTCACAACCACGTAGACCACCCACTAACACACCGCCAGATCCTGCGTATCAAAGAAATCATGGAGGAGAAAGAAGGAATCCCGCCATCTCAACAAAGACTAATTTTTGGAGGTAAACAAATGTGAGTAAAACAGTGGAAACAACACAATAATCGCAGTACTAACACCCTGATGCAGGAACGACGAAGAAACAGTCGAATTCTACAGATTGGAAGCTGGTGCTCAGTTGCATTTGGTGCTTACTTTGCGTGGTGGTTAGAAGCGATGCTGCAATTGATAATTTTGTTTTGTTTACTTGTAGAACTCATCTCTAATTACTACTATCACTGCTACTAACTACTACTATTGCTATCACCACTACTTCTAGTACCAATGGAGAAGAACAAACAGCCCGCTGAGCTACAAATCACAGCCGAACAGATCCTTCTGGAGGCCTACGAGAACAGAGAAACTCCATTAAACAAAACCAAAGTGAAAATAGCAGATTTAGAAGAACTTCATGATTATCAAAGACGTCAAAGACAAGGATATGAAGACGCATTAAGAAGAAACAGGTTAGATTTCGGTCAATGGGCACGATATGCTCTATTTGAAGCTGAACAGAAAGAATTAGCAAGGGCAAGAAGTATATTTGAAAGAGCATTAGAGATAAATAGTCATTACATCCCACTATGGATAAAATACATAGATATGGAATTAAAATCAAGAAATATTAATCATGCTAGAAACATTTTTGACAGGGTCACTACGATACTACCAAGGGTTGATAAATTTTGGTTTAAATATGTTCAAACTGAAGAATTCTTACAAAATGTGTCAACTGTGAGAAATATATTTAATAGATGGTTGAATTGGGACCCGTTACCAAACGTATGGGATCAATACATCAATTTTGAGAAAAGATATAATGAAATTGAGAATGTGAGGGCGATTTATAATAGATATATTAAAGTGCATCCTCTGGTAGAAACATGGATAAAATGGGTCAAATTTGAAAAAGAATTCGGTGATTTGAATTCAATTAGAGAGGTTTATTCAAAAGGGATTGATTCATTAGCAAAAAGTGAAGAATTAATCATTTCATTTGCTAATTTTGAAGCATCACAGAAAGAATATGAAAGATCTAGATCGATCTTAAATTTTGGAAAATTGAAATATCCTGACTCAATACAATTGAATGATGAAGTTATTAAATTTGAAAAACAATTTGGTGATTTAAATGGCATTGAACAATCTATTATTAACAAAAGAAAACAGAAATATGAATTAGAATTAAAGAAAAATCCATATGATTATGATAATTGGTGGTTTTTAATTAATGTTTTAGATCAAGATCCATCAATTTCAATAGAAACAAAAAGAAAAACTTTTGAAGATTCAATTTCATACATTCCTAAATCTGTTGTGAAGGATGATTGGAGAAGGTATATTTACCTCTGGATAAAATATTCAATTTTTGAAGAATTAAACAATGAAATCTCCAACGTCCGTTCAATATTTGATAGAGTCTTGAAAATCATACCAAAGACATTCACATTCAGTAAACTATGGATCCTTTATTCCAACTTCGAAATTCGTCAAGGTGATCTCACAAAAGCACGAAAACTTCTTGGTCAAAGTATTGGAAAATTCCCAAAACATAAAACTTTCAAGCATTACATCAACTTGGAATTAAAACTGAAAAATTTCGATAGAGTTAGAAAAATATATAATAAATACATTGACTCATTCCCAACTTCAACAGAGATATGGTTGAATTATGCAGATTTAGAGTATCAATTGAATGACATTGAAAGAACAAGAGAGATTTATAAATTGGCAATGGATGTGTTACAAAATAAAGATCATGAAATTATTTGGAATTCATACATTCAATTTGAAAAAAATGAAAGAAATTATAATGAAATCAGAAAATTATTTGAAAATAAATTGAAAATTAGCCCAGATGTTAAAACATGGATCAATTTCGCAATTTTTGAATTATCAATCCCATCTACATCCCAACTCCAACAATTTGATTCAATTGAAAACGACACCGAACAAGAAATTTTCGAATTTGATATCACCAATGAAGCAATCATAAATTCAAGATCAATTTATGAACGTGCACTATCACATTTCAAATCAATAAAGGACACGACTTCAAGATTGATCATATTTGAATCATTCAAGAAATTCGAAGAAATGCACGGTGATGCCAACTCAAGGGATAAATTAAATAAAAGATTTCCTGTTGTTGTTAAAAAGATTAAAGAAGAGGAAGACGGTTCAAAGAAAGAATATTTCGATTATTTATTCCCTGATGATGCAAAAATGTCGAAATTTTTATCAAATGCTAAAAAATGGGCAAATAAAGAGAAATAACAATAATAAACAGTACATAGATTTAATACAGCATCAATATTCATAGAATTATCACTTTTCATTATATTGTAGTTATACAAAAACACAACATCTCTCTATTTTTTTGATGGTGGTGGTGGCATGTTTGGTGGCATTGGCATTCCTGGTGGAGCAGGAGGTAATCCAGTAGGTGGAGCAGGTAATCCCGGTGGTGGAGGTGGTGCAGATGCATTAGATAATCCAGGTGGTGGAGGAGGAGGGTTTAAACCAGGTGGTGGAGGAGGTGCATTAAAACCAAGTTGTGGGACTAATCCAGGTGGTGGAGCAAGACCTAGACCAGGTGGTGGTGATATCGTTGAACTTGGTGGTATTATACCAAATCCAGGTGCGATGTTTCCCTGAGTTGTTGTGGATGATTGTGATAAAGTTCCTGAATTAGTAGATTGTGGTGAATTATGATCAATATTTCTTCTTTTATTTGGATTTTCAACATATGAAGAGTTTAAAGAATTCAACATATTTTCTAATTGTTTTGAAGGATCAACATTGTTATTTCTATTACCATTATTATTATTCTGTTTACAATCTCTTGCAAAATGACCATTTGAACCACAAATCCTACAAACGACTTTATTCAAATAATTATCCTTCTCTGGACATTCCCAACGTTTATGACCTCTAATCCCACAAGTTGGACATGGTTTATCCTCATCATCTCTCAATGTACCATTCAACTCTGCTAATTCTCTTAATTGACCTCTTTTCAAATCATTTTGTCCTTCTGGTGAAAAAATAGCTCTATTGATAACTTCTTTACATGCTTTAATCGCTGATTCGATCTTATCTTCATCATCAGCCGATATCAAACAATGTAATGGTTCATCCATTTGACTTGGATTAGTGGAAAGATTTCTACCTTGTCCTTCTTTAACGGAACCTCTACCTCTTATTTGAATTTTAGCACCTGAATCCTGTTGTAATTTTCTTAATGTGTTACCTCTTGGACCTAACAATAACCCAACGAAATTAATTTCAGGATGATCATTGACAGGGATGAAATATTTTTGAATCAAATTCTTTGGTCTTCTATAATCACCAGGCGCAACATAATGAGGAACGATTCTAGCTGCAATATCAATCAATTTATGTCTTTCATCCTCTAATTTCTTCTTATATCGTTGTTCCCTCGTGTTAGTTCTTCTACCCTGTTGGTCATATTGTGGTGGTGGTGATGGTGAACGTTCCCTGGAGCGTGGTAATAGATCATTTCTTGATATTTTTTGTGTTATTTCATCAATTCTATAAATTACTTGATATGCGTCTAATTGTTCAGGAGTTAAAGCACCGGTTATCAGAGTGGGTAGGTTGACTGCTCTTTGGATGTGGTTCAGTGGTGCAGGGATCCAGTTTGTGTGTTCCAGCTCCTCGCTTCTTCCTCTCTTCAACATGATTTTATTGCTGTTATTTATTCAATTATAAACTCATCGCTATTAGAAAATGTTTTTGATTTTTCACTTGTGGTGTCTGGATGATTTGACTCCACAAAATATTTATTTAATCATCCCTGATAGATCTGAAATGCACCAATAAGAGCAGAATAAAATCATGTCAGGATACGGATTCTTCGTTGGTAAAGGCCGTTGTTTTGGGCAGTTCCAGACTTATATCGAGTGTTACACAAATGAGAAAACAGAGCATCCATCTAAATGTGTCGTGTTTGCTGAGGATTATTTCGAATGTCTCCATCATACTAAAGAAAGAAAAAGAATGGATCGAATTAGACAGGAGTACTTGAAGAATAAGGGAGAAGCTAAAGAAGGTGAATTTGTTACAGGTGATACTATTAGAGCTGGCAGTATCCCCGAGGCTTTGGGAATTATCTCGAAGTGATTTATTTATTTTATTTATTACTTATTTATTACTTATTTATTACTCTTTATTTATTTTATTACACATAAGCCAACATCTTTCTGACTTCCTCTTTAACCTTGTAGAATAATTCACCAGGAACACCATCAACAATGACTTCACCATCTGAGATTTTCCTAATTGCAATTATATCATCAACGACAAGGGTACCTTCACCTTTAAATTCGACTTTATAATTCAGTGAACTTAATGATTTTTTCAATTCTGATAATCTAACATCACCAATGGCTAATGGAATTGCTCTAATGTTTGAAACTAATGCTGAATTTTTCTCTAATGGCATTAAAATTAATTCATTGTTTGATTCATATTTCTTATCTTTATTTTCTTCTTCTTTATCATCAACTTCTTCTATTTTATCATCTCCATTTTCTTCTTTAATATCATTTTTGTTTTTAATTTCACCAATAACGTGGGCAATTGAAAACCCACCCGCAATTTTTTGCCATTTTAATTGAGATGATAATGATTCACCTAACACTATATCAAAAGATTGAATTGAATTGATGGCTTGTATTGGTTTATTATTTTCAACTTCAAAGATTTCATACCTTCCCCCATGTTTCTTTAAAACATCACCAACTTTATTCAAATTTGATGGAGTTGTTAAATCTGAAATTAAAAACACATTTTTAGGTTTAATCGATGGAATAATTAATGATAATGATCTCAAGTCTACTAATCCACTTAAATCAACAAATGATAAAACACATCTTGAACTTAAATTGATTTCTGATTTGACAATAGATCTTGGTTTAAATAAAGGATCTAAATCTGAAACATCATCTTGCTTTTTAGAATCATTCCATTTCCTCTTTTCACCAATCTTAACTTTATCCATTAAATCTTTCTTTTTCTTCAATTTATCAACATCTTTTTCCTCATCTCTTGCATAATCTTGTGGATTTATAATTATACCAAAATCATCTGTTTTATTTTTATTTGGAATGAATGGAAACATCTTGAATCTTGGTTTCAGATTCTTATTTAAAGTGTTTAAATCAATTGGGAATTTATTTTCATCTTTTTTAACATTTGAAACTAATTCATTATTTATATTTATTTCATCATCATCTGAATCTTCAGAATCTTCATCATCTGAATCCTCATCATCGAATTTAATTTCATTTGATTTTGATGATTTTTGTTTCTTAAATTGTTCTTTCAATTCTCTTCTTTTCTTAACTTTTAGTTCATATTCTTTTAATTCATCGCCCATTAAGAAATCTTCCCTTATGACTTCTAAATTCAAATTTCTTTGTAATGCAATTGGTGTCCCATCATTAACATTCTCTCCATTTTTACTCCATAAATCAAACAATTCAGATCCCAATGATCCCTTCATTGCCTTTTCGGTCAATATGATAGTTGTTTTTTCATCATTACATAAATTAATTAAACAAGTTTGTGATACTGAATTTTTTTCAAATCCTAAACCTGAACAAAATATGATTTTAGCACCTGGTAAGAAATTCAATTCTGTAGGTTCAATAACTTGAACTCTTGACGCATCAAATGGTGCTTGTCCTTTAGATTCCCATTCTTTAATAACACCAGCTGACATCCACTCTAACATACTTCCCGCATAGGTTAAACTTCTTGCTTTAGCATGAGATAATAACAAGACAGGAATTGGTGCACTTTGTAAATGATCATCAACTAAATGAATCAATTCTAACATTCTTGATCCGATTGATGTTGGTAATAATACAGTACCACCTCTACCTAATGTTGCATCGACTAATTCAAAGAATTTCTCAACTCTTTTTTTATGTGGTAAGTTTGAACCAATTTTAGATGATGTTATGAATACAGAAGGTCTTAACACGTTAGAATTTTGTAATAGATCAGCACCATTTAAAAATGAATCTTTGGAATGATTCCATTCTGGTGAATAAATAATTTTTTCTGAATTTTTATTTAATACCCAAATTGTACCACCTAAACTATGACCTGAATTCAATGCAGTTATACTCAACCCATCGTATTTCGCCCTTAGGTCAACATTCTGAGAATATTTCACCGTTATCACTTTATCAAACGCCTCTTCAATATCATTTAATTCATATTCTGTTCCTGTTAATGGACCAATAATTCCAACAGATCTGTATAAATCAATCGTGGCAACTCTACCCAAATTACAAACAGGTAATGTTGAATAAACGGGGATCTTTAATCCTTTGAAGGCAAGGTATGCATATGTTCCAACGAATGAAGTTTCTGGTTGTGAAAGTAATATTAAATCAACAGTTGGTATGATTTCATCTAAATAGTTTATGTTGGAAACACCATCCCAGCCTGGATCTGCTAGGATTCTAACACCTTCGAAATCCAAGATTGAGGCACGATGCTGTGATCCTTCTGGAGAGAAAGAAGTGTATTTGAATGGCATTGAGATGTGGTGCAATTCTTTTATTTGAATAATTTTGAAGTGTTGAAGTTTCTTTATTTATTTTTCGGGAATATCAAAAACTAAAAAAAATTAGGTAGAAATGAAATTTGACATATTAAAGTGACTTGAATCTTGTAAAAATGTGTGTCTATTTGTTGTTCAATAATCGTTGATGATTTCAATTCTATTCCTTGATTATTACTGTGTATTTCTTCCTTTAATATACAAACTTTTATCACTAATTTTGGTAAGTTTTCCCATGATTTGAAACTCTCCGCTCTCTCAGTGATCATTCAGCCTAGAACTCTCATGAAAAAAAGTCAAAGCTCCTTTTACAAATAATAAAGAGTGAATCGTCTGAAGGTCTTCATAGCAAATGTTTCTCAAAATTAGTAGCTCAACATCTAAAAAGAAATAAATACCCTCCATACGAATCTGCAAAATTTCGCACATATTATAAGTCCATCGCCAAAATGAGTAAACAAAGGACTAAGAAAACCTAAAAAAATGCTATTAAACAAGCGTGTTAAGTACTTCGATAAATACAACAGGAGAGCAAAAAAAGAAATAAAGACTGATTTCTCCCAGGATCGAACTGGGGACGTTCTGCGTGTTAAGCAGATGCCATGACCGACTAGACCAAGAAACCCGAACTTTACATAATAAAACACCCCTAAATCTGGTTCTCACCACAAGCCGTTATGAGCATTGGTGCATTTTGTGCGTTTTTTTGCATTTGCCGACAGAATTGTGTCCTCTACCGCATGAAAGCGTGTTCAAACCAACGTTCTTTTTACCTATCGTATAATTTCTCAGATGAGTCTGGTACCTTATACATTTCCGTCAACTTTAGATCTTGATTTAATACAAAAGCATAATAACTAGTAAAATATAATAATAAAGAGTCTACTGTCTACTGTCTATAAGAAACAGAAGTGAGAAAAGAATTTGGAATTTGATGATCTTTCAATTCCAGGCAACAAAAGATTCAAAAGTGAAAATGAGCTGAGTTTAAAAGCTCAAATAGATGAATTATCTGATTGCAAGGTTCTGCAGTCTTGTCTACAAAATCTACAAAGAGAATACAACATTCAGGACTCAAGTACATAATGAAATATACACAAAAAAGATTAAACTCGTAAGATTATTGATAAATAGGATAAAAACTTACCAATTTCCGTCAATTAGTGTTTATTTTCACAAGGTACCCTATCTGAAATTTTTATTTTCACAAGGTACCCTATCTGAAATTTGAATTATTACGAGTTCCAAACCATCAAATAATCTATAATCTACTTTATAAGTTTCCTCTGAATGACTCCTAATACCAATGAAATCAAAACATCACCAAAAGTTTGGATTATTAATATACAATAAAGCGTGAGTTACACGTGACAGAATTTCAAAGTAGCGCGAAAAAAATCATAGACAGGCCAACACACACTAAACAATCAGTTAACACTCCAGAGTCCAGAGTCCAGTCCACATGTCATTACTCGTTGAAGTCTATAAACTGGTGCTGCGAGCCGGTTTGATTCCAAAGGCTATCAAACTTCTTCCATTGATCTCATTATTGACGTTTCTTGTTGGATGGAGTTGGTTATTATTCTTACCTAATGATGGACAGTACAGAGGGACTTATATCAGTGAAAATGCATTGATGCCATCACAAGCGTATAGTTATTTCAGAGAGAGTGAATGGAATATATTGAGGGGTTATAGAAGACAGATTGATGAGATGGAATCAGAGAACGTAATTGATAATTTAAATGTGATGAGTGATTGGTTCATTGATATTGGATTTAAAGTTGAAATACAAAAAACTGAATTCAATACAACTAATTTATTCGCAGTGTGGCACTCTCCTAAATCAGACGGCACAGAAGCAATGGTGCTAGCTGCGCCATATTATCAAAGTAATGATCTATTTAATATTGGTGGGTTGAGTTTATTGTTTTCCTTATCTAGATATTTTAAACGTTGGCCAATTTGGTCAAAAAATTTAGTCTTTGTTATTTCACAAGATCCAGGTAATTCATTAAGATCTTGGGTTAATGAATATCACAGCTCATTGGAACTTTATGCAGGATCAATTGAAAGTGCTGTTATTCTAGACTATCCATTTCATGATGAAAATTTCGAATATATTGAATTTTATTATGAAGGTTTAAATGGTCAATTACCAAACTTAGATTTAATTAACACTGCAGTCTATATCACTGAACACGAGGGACCAAAAGTCAATTTACAAAACATTCCAAAAGAGGAAATGGGTGTCAATAATTATTGGTCAAGATTAAAGATTTTGTTACTAGGTATCAAAAATTTATCATTAGCTGGGATAAATAAATTCAAAGGACAAGAAGCCTTCAGTGGTTGGAAAGTTCAAGCATTGACATTAAAAGCGGTTAAAATCACCGATGACGGACCAAGCTTTGATATCACTACATTAGGTAGAGTTACAGAAGCAATTTTTAGAAGTGTTAATAATTTATTAGAAAAATTCCATCAAAGTTTTTTCTTCTTTTTCATGTTACAACCTAGAAATTTTATATCTATTGGTACGTATTTACCAATTGGTGGATTAATTTTAGCTTCTATTTTATTAAGTATTGCAGATAATTTATTAAATGAATTGAATGGTCAAAAAATATCAATTGTCATAAATCATTTGATTGAATTATTTATATCATTAATTTCATCATTAATCATAAGTTTTATTTCATTTGAAATTAGTGTCCATTTCAAGATTGAAATAAGTGTTTTGATATTCATAATTGGATCTATTTTATTAACAATTTCCACAAATTTCATCGTTCTAAAATCAACTAAAGAATTCAAGACTTTAATAAGGGCATTAGGGTTAAGTTTCATGTTTTTGAATTTTGCAAGTTTATTAACTTTGAATTTTTCATTAACTTTTATATTAAGTTCATTAAGTTATTTAAACACATTAATTAAAACAAATAAAAAATTTAATTCAATTATTTTATTATTAACTAATCCATTTATTCAATTATCAATATTATCACAATTTGATATAATTGATAATAATGTTTCAATTTTTAAAATTTTCCAAAATTTAATTGATTCTTGGTCTAATTTTGGTAATCATACTTGGTTGATCTTAACTATTGGTTATTTACCAGGATGGTTATTATTATGTTATAGTAATATGTTAGGATTTGAAGAAGATACAGAAAAAAAGAATAAGTAAATAAAAGAACAGGATATATATTGCACAATAAATAAATAATAGTAATAGTATCATGACAGTAGTAGTAATATGAACACAAGAATATATAAATGACATAACAATAATAATCAGTTAATGATCAATTAATCTGAATATTTTTCGAAAAATTCAGTATGGAACTGAGCCCAATCATTAATCCATTCTTCACCTTCTGGTAGAAATGTAGTTCTTAAATGGAAAGTTCCCTCTTTTTGACCAAACCCTGAACCAGGAACAACACAGATCCCTGTATTTTCCAACAATTCCAAACAATAGAATTCATCAGGTTTTAATCCTCTTTCAGTAGCGGTTTCAATCATGCTTGAATTCAATTCTAAAGTTGGATAAATATACATTGCACCTTGTGGTTTTTGACATGAAATGTTTTCTAATTTATTGAATGCTTCGGCTAATAATTCAGCCTTGGTTTGGTATGTGTTATGGATGGTTTGTCTTTCTTGTTGATCTAGTTCATAAGACTCATCTCCTAATTGTGGTGGATTTGTCATTAGTTCAATTAAAGCTTGACCAGTTATAACAGGACATAATTGAATTGAAGCGACTTTAGTGAATAAATCGTAGATTTCTTGGTTGAAGTTGTATAGTTCCATGTATCCTGCTCTTTGACCACATTCACCAGAAACACCTTTTGAAGTTGAATGTAAAGAACATAATTGAACGTTTTCATAAAGATTTGATTTTTTTTGTAAATTGATTAACACTTTTCTAAAAGAATGGAATTCACCTTCATAGATGTTTTCTTGATAGACTTCATCAGCAATGACGACTGATCCATGTCTAGCGGCAACGGTTAAAACAGCTTCGATTTCCTCATATTTTAAAACTGAACCTGTTGGATTACCAGGATTAATAACGACTAAAATCTTTGGTTTGATCTCTAAAGTTTGAGCAGATTTAATCAGATTTTCAATTTCATTAATGTCAATTGACCAATTATCATTTTCATTTAAATAATATGGAATTGCAGTGGCATCCATTAACGGTAATTCAGCAGTATATAAAGGATATTGAGGGATTGGAATTAAGACACCATCTTTTGGAGAGCCTGATAAGATGACTTTGAAAATGTTTTTAACGGCATCTGAAGCACCAGTTGTTAAATAAATATGATTTGGGTTAGGTTCAGTTGAAGTTCCATCTCTTTGTTCAATGAATTTAGAAACTCTTTTTCTAATGTATGGAATCCCTAAAGAGTGTGAATAAGCACCAACAGAACCGATTTCTTTCAATAAAGTTTTAGCTCTTTCTAAGACATCATTGGGGTATAAACCATCAACATTCAATAAGTTTGGATTTTGTAAAATTGATAAAACTGATCTATAAAAAGTTAAAGGTTTTTGATTTAATTGTTGTGGATTACCAATGTTAGCAGAGATGATTTTATTGAATGGTAATGAGTCTGGATCGTTGGCTAACTGTTCACGTAATTGTTCTGCTCTAGTTGGGATTAAACCTCTGACAGCGTATTGGGTCTTGACGACTCTTTGATTGATGTCTTCAACCATTAATTTAGGTTGTAGTTTGGTATGATTAAAACGTTTTGTGATCATTTTCAAGTGATTTGAAGGTTGTGAATATCTCATCTTGAAAAATTATATAAATATAATTGATGGATTAAATCTTCTTAAATAATAAATTGAGGTATGGAATGAATAAAAATGAGACGTTAATGGATAAAAGTGAAAAATTTACATAAATTGCCCCGAGTAATTTGATAAGAAAAATTGGATCTCGATGGGAAGCGAAGCCCGTCTAGACTGAGAGTTAGTTTCGTTATCATTTCTTATATATAAATCAGTGGGTTCTACAGTAGTTCACCAGTGTGGTTTGTAGGAGTGTGAATGTCTATTGAGTGATTTTAGTACTAGTAGTGTGACTGATTGGTTGTATAAATGACTAACGCATCTTAACTCCTATCTGTGGGTGTCTGGATGTGAGTAATAAGTATACACACCCAATTGCAGAGAGCGTATAGTGCTAACTTCTAAGTGGTCCTGGTGGCTGCTAGCAGGTTATTCCATACTGACCCCAGACTCCAGAGAGGTTAATATTACTGCATTCGACAGATAAGGGTTTGTGTTTTGGTTCATTGTTGCGACTTAAGTCTTATGTCTTATATAACTAATTTTATATAAGTGTCAATACCCGGAGCTTGTGCCTGAGGCCCTGATCTGTCAGTTACGGGTATTCAGTGTTCACTATAATTGAGATGAGTAGAGAAATCTATTGGTAGTACACAACAATAATGACTCATTAGTTTATACCGTTGCTGTTATAGGTTATCTTATCTTCATTGAACTGGCACCACATACCTATTAGAGTCGTTTGGGAATCTTCACTTTTGTACTTTGAAAATTTAATTAAGCTAATTAACAAAAACCCCGAAATTTTCAAGATGCACGCTTATATCATTTCCACATACGCTTGCATACACTGTTTGAATAGTTTGTTAAAGATAATGTTCTGAAGTTTGAAGATATTTTGTTACAATATACAAAAATATACTGAAATTATCCCCATATACAATACTACACACTTTAAAACGGTGCTCCTCTCTGATTTATATTTTCGTTTTTTAGACCAGGGCTTCAAATTTTATCAAAATTCAAATTATTATTTGCACGTTAACTTTCAAGTCCAAACTTTCGCTGCCCTAACCGAGCTTGAAGCCCCGAGGGCCCCCAATCAACTTTATAACTTATAAGTCTTCAGCCTCCGGCTAAGCATTGTGTCTTCACTATACTTTAAAGTTCAAGAAAGCTGCCCTGACAACTGACTTATATCTCATTACTTATTACTTATTACTTATTACTTATTACTTTTACTTACTTATTATTGCTTATGTAATAATTATGTAATGATAATTGGTGGTGTTCGGTTGTAGAACAAAGGTAATCTCTTCAGTTACGGGTAACACCCAGTTTTGATTTTGTTGATTTTATTTTTGCCTGAACATTTAAACGCCCTACCCAATATAAATTGAAATTAAATCAACTCAATTCATCTCCAGAATCATGTCTGATTTGCCGAAATCAAACGACTTGACCACAACTTGGTCCTTCGTTGAGCCTGGTCTTCAATTAATTATCGGTGGCTCAAGCGATAACTCTGGTGTAACTCCTCAAATGTACATGAATGTTTATAGTGCAATTTATAATTATTGTGTTAATAAATCAAGAACTCCACAAAATTTATCATCTTCAAATGCTTCATCTCAATCTTCTTTATTAGTCGGTGCTGAAATCTATAAGAAATTGAAAGAATATTTACAAAAATACGTTGAATCTTTAAATAAACAACAAAATGAATCTTTTTTGGAATTTTACGTTAAACGCTGGACGAGATACACTGTTGGTGCTGGTTATTTAAACCATGTTTTTGATTACATGAACAGATACTGGGTTCAAAAGGAAAGAAGTGATGGTAGAAGAGATATCTTTGATGTCAATACCTTAGCTTTACTAACTTGGAAAGATGTTATGTTTTTACCAAATTTTGAAATCTTAATCAAAGAAATCTTAGAACAAATCAAATTACAAAGAGATAATCAAGTTGATGATACAAGACTGTTCTCAATTGCTATTAAATCCTTTGTTTCTTTGGGTATTGATGTTCAAGATTTGAAGAAACCAAATTTGAACATCTACATAAATTATTTTGAAACTCCATTTTTAGAAGCAACAAGACAATTCTATACTACTGAATCAACTGAATATCTGAACTCTCATAATGTTGTTGATTACATGAAAAAGGCTGAACAAAGAATTCACGAAGAAGAAAGTAGGGCAGCCTTATATTTAGATGAACATTCAAAATTACCTTTAACTGATACTTTAAATGATGTTTTAATTGTTAATCATTCTGAAGCTATGTACAATGAATTTTATAATTTATTAGACCAAAATCATATTGAACATATTTCAAAAATGTTTAATTTATTAAATAGAGTTCCATCAACTTTATTACCATTATCTCAAAATTTCACTAAATACATTGAAAATCAAGGTTTAAAAGCTGTTGAAAATTTACAAAATGATTTACAACAACAACATCAATTAAATTCAGCTCCAAATTCAAATAAACCATTAAACATTGATCCAAAGTTATACATCAAAACTTTAATTCAAGTTTATCATAATTATCAAAAAATTGTCGCCGAGGCATTTCAAGATCATCCAACTTTTGTTAAAGCTTTAGATAATGCCTGTCGTGCTTATATCAATTTTAATTCAATTGCTAAGAATAATACTGGTAAAAATTCATTAATTGTTACTTCATCAAAGACTCCTGATTTATTAGCAAAATATAGTGATAATTTATTGAAAAAAAATAAAGATTCTGATGCTGCAAGTGATATGAGTGTTGATGATATTATGATTATTTTCAAATTTTTAACTGATAAAGATGCTTTTGAAACTAACTATAGAAGATTATTAGCCAAAAGATTAATTCATGGTACTTCAGCAAGTGAAGAAGCTGAAGAAAATATTATCCAAAGATTACAGACTGAGAATTCTTTAGAATATACTTCAAAAATCACAAAAATGTTCCAAGATATAAGAGCATCAAATGAATTGAAAAATACGTTTAAAGAAGAAACCTTAAAAGTTAAAAATAATGAAATAATTCCAGATTTTGAACCATTTATCTTAACTGAAACAATGTGGCCATTTAGCTACTCTAAAAATACTTTCCAATTACCAATGGATTTAATTCCAACTTTTAATAAAATTGAAGAACTTTATTCATCAAAACATAATGGTAGAATTTTAAAATGGCATTGGTCATTAAATAGAGGTGAAATTAAGGCAAAATTACAAAAAACTTTCACTTTCCAAATGACTTTATATCAAATGTCTATAATTTTACCATTTAATGAAAATAACGTTTATTCAATCAATGAATTAATGGAATTAACAGGATTAGATCAATCAATTATTTTAAATCAAATGGGACCAATGATTAAATATAAACTATTAATTCCATCATCAAGTGATCTAAATAATATAGAGACTAAACTTTCATTAGTCTCTGAATTCAAATCTAAAAAATTAAAAATTAATTTCACAACAGGTGTTAAAACAATAGATTCAAAACAAGATCAAATTGATACAGAGAAGGAAATCAGTGAAGATCGTAGAAATTACTTAAAGGCATGTATCGTTAGAATCATGAAGGCTAGAAAATCATTAGCTCATAATTTATTAATTAATGAAGTTGTTCAACAATCTCATCAAAGATTTACTGCAAAGATGCCAGATATTAAAAAATGTGTTGATGAGTTAGTTAATTTAGAATATTTGAAAAGAAATGAAGATCAAACTTATGATTATTTAGCATGAAATGAATATATATTTATAATGAATCGATTTTGTATTTTGTAGCTAAATTTAATTGAAAACATCTTTAAATATCCTCATTTCTACTACATATATAGTTAAAAAAATATTGATTAGTTAGAAGTTATAGGTTATTCAAATGACGTAATGATGCATATTGCTTATGTAATATTGGTGTGGCCAACCAAATACCTCAATATCAAAATAACCAAAACAGCTCTAAAGATAAATTGAAGTAACTACGAATTAAAACCACTAAACCTCCGTACGCTTCACATATATATCACACATAGTCTGTATAATTATTATTTCAAATAAACAAATATAGAAAGGTACATACAATCATTAATCAATCACAGATATTCATAACCTATGAAATTAATAACATCAATACTGTTCCAATTTTTACTACTTACTGTGATTTCAGCTAACACAGAATCGATATTCTACATTCCACCCTTCACCAAAATCCTAGACCAGGTCATCCCTGACTCATACCTTCCACAATCTCAGAACAACAATGACAATCAGAATAATAACCTGCCCATTTCAATCACAATAAATTCAATCACAGAACTAAACACCACGGGCCTATCATATTATCAAATTGATGGATTTGATTCAACAAGGGGATATAACGCAAAGATAAGTTGGAGTGCCCTTGATCCAATTGATATTAAATTCGATTTAATTAAATTCAAATCCGGTCATTATTTGAAATTAGAGGTTGAAAACATTTATGAAAAGAAATCAATTCCAATGTTGGTGTTGGTGGAAGAATTAGTGGGTTATGTCGTGCCGAGAAGTTTGGTAGGTGTTGTTGGTGTTGTTGTTTTAAGTGCCATTAGTGGTGTGTTTATTGGTGATGCGGTTTATAAGTGGTTATCTGTATTATGAATTGTTGATACTATTTGCATCTAGATCTTAATAATTTAATAATTGATTTACTGTTATAAATAAGTGTAAATCATAAAAAGGGGGCCAATTAGGCTGGTCGAGATCAAATTAAATCATTTATTTATAATTATTTAAATTCACTTTTAACCTTTCTTCTTCTTCTTTAGAAATTAATCTTGGATCAGGAAGTGACTTTTCAGGATATTCTTTTGTTACTTGAAAATATCTATACCACCTAGCAGGATCTTCACTACCTATTTGACGAACCACATCAACACATCTTCTACTATCTTCTTCTTTCTTTAATCTCGATAAAAAAAACTTATTTGCACCAAAGTCTGTAAATGGTTTAAGAAAAATTGAAGTTGAACCAACAACTAATAACTGAATACCAAAAAGTAAAATCTTTGATGGTGCTTTAATTCTTAATAAATTCTTACTTCTATTCTCAGTAACTATGAGCCTTGCTGGTAAGACACCTAAAAACCCTGCTAGCATGGATGAACTGAGAAGAATTTGAAGATATGTTGTCTCTAATTTCTCTCTATCTTTTGAGGTCAAAAATTGATCTAACTCATAAATTCTAGTTCTCTTTTGAAGAATTTTATCATAAATCCTTTGTTTTTTAACTTTATCCTTGAAATCTTCCTCTTTATCACTCATAGCATGTTATATGAATTTGGTACTTCTAATGAAATTAAAGAAAACATATAATAAGAAATTAGAAATTACTAAATTAATAGAGATTTATTTTCACTACAAAATTAAAATATGTATTCATATTTCGGAGCCATAACTCCGAGAACTTAACGATACATATTTCATTTCAATTTATATATTTTGTAAATCATTTGCTCAATAATATTCATTGATCATGCAAGTTTGAGTACTACGACTCACGAATTTGAACCTTGCATTTTTTTATGGCCTCGACTATAATCAATAAATAGCTTTCATATAATTTAAGGAAAAGAAGCTTGAACTTTGATAGTTATGCTTAATTGGATCTATCCAAAAAGATAAAAACTCAAATAAATTACTTCCAAGTTCCAAGGTTGCGATATTGAGTGGATCCTAATTACATAAAAATATATAAATAATACAAGGGAACCGAGCAAGCTCGGTTCAATGTTTCAATATTAAAGGGTTTTTTCTGTACTGCGTTTTATCATATGATCAGTAATATTAATGGTAGCTGGTTGACATTGGTTTTTAGCTAAT
>PPNH02000063.1:0-77283 GCA_003707165.2 Phaffomyces opuntiae
ATTTCGCTGTTTTGATGTTACCAGTAGTAGCGCCCCATGCTAATTGGCCGGTTTAACCTGTCAAATCATGAAATTTTGATCATTTTTGGTACTTGACTCGACTTTCAAATTTTGGAAATTTTACTAAATAAAAAAGTAAGGGGGACCCCTTGTGTAAAAGCTCTAGGCAGAGAAATCAAAGTCTCTAGGCGGAGCTCTGGGTGGAATTCAGGTGGAACTTAGGCGGACGGATTTTTAGAAATCAACACTTTCTTAGATTTGAATTTCCTGGTTTTTGAACTGATTTTGTACTCTGTGTTACTTGAAATGCCTAGTATCTTACTCTACCATATTTATTCGAGTCTTAGCTTCATAAGACACCAGAAATAAATCGAACAGAACAAGTTTCAAGTCATTTGGACAGGATGTTTTTATGATTCTGTTAGCTTATGTTGTTGGTATACTGTTCTTTGAATAATTAAACTGTGCTTAGACGCATGATTTATTATTTACAAGTGGTTTTGTGGTTTTGAAAAAATGACAGAAAGCATTATTAATTTCAAAAAGTAAACAAAGAGAAAGTGGAACCAAAAATTGGAACCAAAACTTGGAACCAAAAATTGGAACAGAAAATTGTAATACTATTATATCGAAATTGTATGATACTGAAGAAAATGTTACAAAACTAACTATACTGCATTCATATGTACATAAGTTAAAAAAACATCTCAGCCATTTTCAAAACCTCCCAGCCATTTTGAGGAATTTGTAAATTGTAATATTAATATATCAAAATGGGGTAGATTCTAGAGTATCAACAGATTATCAAAATTGTATGAGAGTATTGAATGCGTATTGAACCTGTGGTAGAGTATTAAAAGCGTTTTGAAGTCATTTGAGAGTATCACAAGGGGATGAAAATTCAAAATTGTGTTAGAGTATCAAAAGAGTATCAAAGTTGAAAATTGTGTGAGAGTATCACAAGGGGATCAAGTTGAAAATTGTGGTAGAGTATCAAAAGGGTATCAAAATTGTGTTAGAGTATCACAAGGGGATCAAAACTGAAAATTGTGTTAGAGTATCAAAAGGGTATCAAAATTGTGTTAGAGTATCAAAAGGGTATCAAAATTGAAAATTGTGTCAGAGTATCACAAGGGGATCAAAATTGAAATTTGTGTGAGAGTATCAAAAGGGGATGAAAATTCAAAATTGTGTGAGAGTATCAAAAGGGATCAAAGTTGAAAATTGTGTCAGAGTATCAAAAGGGTATCAAAATTGAAAATTGTGTCAGAGTATCACAAGGGGATCAAAATTGAAATTTGTGTGAGAGTATCAAAAGGGGATGAAAATTCAAAATTGTGTGAGAGTATCAAAAGGGATCAAAGTTGAAAATTGTGTCAGAGTATCAAAAGGGTATCAAAATTGAAAATTGTGTCAGAGTATCACAAGGGGATCAAAATTGAAATTTGTGTGAGAGTATCAAAAGGGGATGAAAATTCAAAATTGTGTGAGAGTATCAAAAGGGATCAAAGTTGAAAATTGTGTGAGAGTATCAAAAGGGGATCAAATTTGTATGAGAGTATCAAAAGAGTATCAAGATTGTGGTAGTGTGAGTATAGATCAAAGAGTTATCAAATTTGTGTAAAGTGAAGTATCAAGTATAAAGCTACCTAAAAGACCTCTGATGATAGAGTGATGGAAGTACTAATCTCTTGAGTGATCCATGAATTGGGTTGGATCCGTCATTACTGCAATAGTGGGAAAATTATAAAAGTATTTTGTAAAACTTGTTAAAGTTCAAAATCACAACAATCAATTCGTGGGGAAGACATCAAAGTTCCGACCAAGAGTCAAAGTTCCGGCAATGTGTAAGGTCCTCGAACCTCAAACTTATGGGTGTGGCTGGCACTTGGGACTTGGGTGGCAGGTACTGCCGTCTACACACCTGTCACCCGATAAGATGTCAGTTTTCTCTACTATTAGTACTAGTTCAATAATTATAAAATTAGTCCTAATTCATGGTTATGACAAAAAATTTACCCACAAAATTCGCAAACAAACACTAACAAAATACAAAATACATTTCCTTAAATTGAAAAAGACAATTTGGTTAGGAAGAATCATATATGGAAGACTCGGTATTTCTGTGAAATACATATCGTTAAAGATTATGTTTACCAAAATAATTAGCAGTAACAGGAACGATCTCATTCAAGAAAGCAGGATCATCTTCTCCAACTTGTAGACTGAAACTCTCCAGATTGTCAAAAGTGGTGTAATCATTGGCCAAATTACGATCATAGGATTCTCTATCAGAAACAATAGTAATCACGATAGACGGACCTAAATTTTGATGAATTTCACTTGCAATATCGTACGCGGTTGAAGAACCTGGATCACTGATGTTCACACTTGTCCCATTGATACCAAATAAAGTAAAGCCGTTAGCATAATTGTAGTTGAAACCATAAGATTCATTTGTACCTGAAGTACGATGAGAAATTAACCCAGAAATTACATGAAATGCTTCAGGGACTTCACTTAGGTTCAGTGCCCAAGTCAATGAAGCTGAAAGAGTGATGAGTGTGAATGTTGTTGATACTGTAACCATATTTTCAAAAGATTTAAATGATGTATAGCTTTTAAAGATTTTGCATGAGAGAGAAATATTCCAAGTTGAGTGATTTTTATCCCTCTTATAATTTGAAAGTTACAACATCCATATTTATAATCCATAATTTCCAATTATTATTTTGAATGTAATGTTAAGATTATATTCACTAGTTACAATTCGTATAAATTAACTGTCAATTGGACCAAAGGTTTAAAATTGAAGGCGTTGGGGAACCTAAAATCTTCTTATGATTTATACATAATACCGTATATATGACTATGATACTCAAAAATGTAAATAACGCAACCATATAATCTAAATTCACTGTATCACTACTGTATTGATATACCCAAGACTTAGAGAATCATACATTTGATTGATTAGAAGGGGCAATATGATTGAAATATTGACAAAAAATGATATTATTCATTCATTCAAAAAGCTGATTATGGTTTCATTTAGATCAATTGTGGATATTAGATATTGGAACTGGTTATATCATTACATCGTATAACATCACACCATGATCCCAATCAATCAAATCTTGAATAATCTTCCGCTCGTTCGTATATCCCACTGATTGTTGAGTTATTTTGAACTGTTGCTTTTTTTAATTCAATTTAAGTTAATTTCTACAAATGATTTATAAATTTTAATTCATATATGAAATTTACATTCATGTATGTATCTAAAAAGAAGCTATAATAATAATAATAATAATAATAATAATAATAATATCAGTAACAATTCTAATAATAATAACAAAAAATAATCAATAATTAAAATCGATTATCAATGAACGAACAAAGAAGGAAAAAATAATAAAAACACCACCAATTAGGTCAAAAACAAAATTAAAACATCAATAATAAACATATCAACCCACCAATATTAAATCCAATACCATCATTAATGTTATTAACTGCATTGTTTTGACTTGTTGATGATGATGAACTTGATGCTGTTTGTTGAGTTGATATTGAGCCTGCTGATGCTGATGATATCATTGAAGTTGAAGTTGAAGTTAAAGTTTCTGAGGTTGAAATTGATGATGATGAAGATGAAGAAGAAGATGATGATGAAGAGGCTGAATTTGAAGCACTTGAAGAGGAACTTGAAGATTCAGAAGATTCAGAAGAACTTGAAACTGATGATGAACTTGAAGAGTTTGAAGATTCAGAAGAGCTTGAAGAACTTGAAGAACTTGAACCAGATGAAGAACTTGAAACTGAACCAGATGATCTTGAATTTGAACCAGATGAAGTTCTTGAAGCAGATATTCCCCCTGATGCAGAACCAGTTGATCTTACACTTCCAATTGAAGTTCTAGAACTCCCACTTCCAGTTGTTAAACTCCCATAAATTGAAGAATAAATCCCTTCAACATCCATTGTTTGATCATACATTTCCCCCGTGGTGGCACCTGGAATATCACTTTTAATAACTTCAATATCTTCATCATCAGAAAACACAACAGGTGCCAAAGCTAATTGTAAATTATCTAAATCATAAACAACGTACAAATTTCTTAAAAAATTATCACCAAGGACAATCCCATCATCTGTCTCCAATATCGTAAATATACAAGATCCTGAACTTGAATCTCTAAGTAAAAAATTCGATAATGATAATTGAATTTCAAAACCTTGAAAATTAAACCCAATTTTAACTTCTTCTGCAGTTGATGAACTTGGACAAGTTGAATAATAAATCCCCTGTGATGAAGAATAAGTAAATCCGATACTTTCTGCAATGCTAGATAACAAAGATTTAGGAAAATATGAATAAGTTGTACCTGAATCAAAATTAGCATAATATGGAGAATTCAAAAACCCGTATGATGAATCATCATCAGTGACACTAACATTAGTTAAAGTGATTTCAAATCTAATTGGTTTATCATAACTTCCATAATATGAATTAATCAATGGGAATAATTCTAAATCTCCTTTGAATTTAGAATGATCAATCCCTCCAAATAAAACGTTTCCTGATTTAGATGAGGCTTTATTTAAATATAATGAATAGACTCTTCTATTGATTAAACCATCTTCGACTAATTTGGAAGGTAGGTTCGAGTAAGTGTATGCACCATTTGAAATTGCATAATGACCCATGTTTGTAGATTCTAATGTTTCTAATCCAATCCCTAAGACACCCATATTTGAATCTGAAACGTTGGCTAATCCAAAATTCATGTTTTCAATCTTTGTGTCATGCATTAAAATGGTGTCCATTGACCAAGTACCATAACTGAAAGTGTTATCAGCATACGATAGATAAAATGGAGTGTTATTTGAATGGAATGAATTGGATTCATCAGAGTTGAACGTTCCAAAAGTTGAACAATCCATGGTGGGAGTTGGGATGTCAGTGTATGGCAAAGATGTGTCTCTTTTATTCAAAGATGGAGTATGTAGGATGTTTTCATTGAATGATTCTTCATCATCGATTAATCTATATTTGGAATTGAGGACTTGAATAGATGAAGCTAATGGAGCTTTATCAAATTTGTTATGAATGTTATTGAATGAATTATCTCTTTTTTGTTTAGTTGAACAATAAGCATTCGAAGATGAAGAGACCCACAAGTCAGAAGAACCAGTGTCTACTAACACGATGACTTCTTCCTCGTTAGATCCGAATTTCAAAGGGATCGAGTAGAATGTTTGTTCGTTTTTCAATTCAGCTAATAATGTCCCATCGATTTCGTCTCTTTTGAATAAATTGACTTGTGTTGTTGTTTGTTTTGATGATTTGAATGGGAAGTTTATGGTTCCCAGATTTTTGGCGAGTGAGAGTGAGAGCAGGAATGGGAGGAGGAGCATTGTTGCTGGAGTGGGAGAGTGTGGGAGATAGAGACAACTGCAGCTATTTAAGTCCCATAAAACGTGTTTTTGTGAATCTCGAGAGAATTTCTTGACTTAGTTGGGACGGAAGATTATTATGAATCTCGCTTACGTAAGAATTGATACTATGTAATAACTAATAACTGACTATTAACTATGTATTAACTACTGAGTATAAGTGGAAGTAGTGGGAATAACGGGAGTAGTGATTCTAGTGACTCTAGAGGGCTGTACTCTCTTGACTCCATGACTCGCATTCGATTCCAGTGTCCCACAGCCCATTGGTCACTCTCAAAGGCTAAGAGAATTACGTAATCATCACATAATCCAGTGTCTCATTTCTCATTTCTCATTCGATTCCATCTCATCTATTTTTGGAATCGTTTGCTGTTTGGAGCTGCAATCTCAGTGGAAGTGAGAGAGAGAGAACAGTGAATCCAATGTTTATTCTCTCTTAATCAACTACTCTCGCTTATTCTTTTCTGTCCTTCTTTCCCTCTCTCTCTCCTGTCATGCACCCTTACATATTTTCCCAATCAGGCCTCCAAAGCCTCGAAAACGAAACTCTTGAAAATATAAAAATATAAAAATATGGAAAATCCAAAACATTTCTTCTCTTCTTCTTCACTCCCATAAATCAACGTAATGAAGTTGCAATACTTATCACTGCTGTCCCTCGTCGCTGCCAAAAACGTCTCCCCTGGCTATTATTCCCTTCCGTTCAACATCACTCACGGAAACACGTTCCAAGACTCAAGTTCATCAAACTCAGCAAGGTTAATAAGAAGAGAAATTGATGGTATTGTCAAGACTGAAATTGAAAACGAATCAAATTTCTATTCTGTCCATTTGAAAATTGGTTCAAACGAGGAAGAGGTCACTGTGTTGATCGACACGGGATCTTCTGACTTGTGGGTCTCTGATTCTACAAACCCATATTGTATATCCAACAGAGGTGGATCTTCTTCTAAATTCAGAGATTTAGATCATGAATTAGACGCGTTACATTCATTGTCTGATTCTAATGAATCATTACAGAAGAGAGACGCATGGAGGGTCACTGATGATGAAGAAGCATTATCCAACATTGAAATCATTAACGTGTCACCAAGTTTAACTGTTCAAAACAAGGCTGTATTTACAGGAACAGCACCAACTTCAATTGCAACACTTGATTGTTCTGAATTTGGAACATTTGATTCATCTGCATCAACGAGTTTCATTTCAAATGATACGGATTTTTATATTTTGTATGGTGATAGTACTTACGCGTTGGGATCATGGGGTTATGATAACGTTAACGTTGGTGGTTTACAAGTGGATGATTTATCCTTCGCTGTGGCAAATCAATCCAATTCATCAATGGGTGTTCTTGGGATTGGGTTAATTGGGTTAGAAACTACAAATGCTGGTGCTTTAGCTGGTAGAAATCCATACACTTATGCTAATTTACCAATCAAGTTAGTCCAAGATGGATTAATTAATACTCCTGCTTATTCATTGTATTTGAATTCATATTCATCAAGTTCAGGAAATGTGTTGTTTGGTGGTGTGGATCATGCCAAATATGAAGGTGATTTACAATTATTACCAATTATAAACACGTTATCATCATCAGGATACTCTACACCTATAAAAATCCAAGTAACATTGAATTCCATTTCTGTTAATTCACAATTTGAGCAAGTTGATATCTTTCAAGGTTCATCACCTGCATTATTGGATTCAGGAACAACATTAACATATCTTCCAAGTTCAATCGTTTCAGCAATTGCTGACTCGATCAATGCGACTTATTCTTCCACGTATGGATATTATCTACTTCCTTGTCCCTCTGTCAATTTAGACTACAACATCACTTATAATTTCCAAGGTCTTGATATTAACGTTCCTTTAACTGAAGTCGTTTTAGCGTTGGATTCATCATATAGACAATGTGCATTAGCAGTGATTGGATCAAGTGAGATCATTCTAGGTGATTCATTCTTAAGATCCGCTTATGTTGTTTATGATTTAGAGAATTATCAAGTCGCAATGGCACAGGTTAAGTATACTGATGAGGAAGATATTGAAGTTATTAGTAGTACTATCCCTCGTGCTACTCCTGTTGCTGATTATTCTTCGACTTCATTGAGTTCAAACACAAGGGGTGTTAGTACGAGAACTACACAAAGGGCAGAGGTTAATTCAGGCAGTGTCACTGCAACGGGGAGTACAAGAAGATCATCAAGTATTGCCAATGGTGATGCAGTGGATTTAGTTAAACCAAGTTTGTTGTTGGTTGTTTTAGGTTCATTGTTGATGATTTAGTAGTGAACTCTCTGTTTATTGTTTAGATTATTGATTACTGATTACTATAAATGTAAAGGCTTTTTATTAAAACACGTCTCATAAATAATCATGAACTAAAGTCCGTCAACACAGTTGATAATTGAATGATGAAAACTCCAATAATACACCAAATAATTACATTATTTGTACTTCCACCAAAATTAATTGCACTTGTAAATAATTGTAAACTAATAATTGTTAAAAATCCACAAGTAATAGAGATTAATATCCCAAATATATAATCACTTTCTTCTTTATTTAAATCTTTACCATTTAATAATAAATATGCAAAAATTGCACCTAATGGTTGTGAAAATCCACCAAGGATAAAAGTTATTAAAAATGCTTTAAATCTTGAATTTAATGCTAAATATAATGGTAATACCATACTAAAACCTTCCATTATATTATGGATTGCCAATGATAAAAAAATTGCAAATCCAGCTTTAGGATCAGCTTTTGATGTGGCATACGTTATAAAACCTTCTGGAAATTTATGTAATGTTAATGCTAATGAAGTTTGTAAACCAAGTGAAAATATCTTGGATAATGGTGTATTTATTTTATGTTCATGATCTCCTTTATGTCTTTTATGAATTTTCAAATTTGGTTCATTTAATATTCTAACATTATCAGGAATTGATCTTATTGTAAAATTATCATTCGTATAAGCGACTAAACCTTTTGAATCACTATTTTCAACACCTCTATAAAACTCCAAATTTTGAATATCATTAGAGATCTTATCTGTGAATTGTTTAGAAATACATGGATGACCTTGACAATTATCTTCAGTTAAACAAACACATTTATCACCATCGAAAAATCCAAAAAATGATTTCTTCTTCATTACTCTTGGTCTTTCCAACAATGGAGTACTTTCATCATGATTGATTGTATGTTTATGATGATGTGAATCTTCTGAATCACTTGATGAATGACTATGACTGTGTCCATGACTATGACCATGTGATAACTCATCAGATTGATTTTCTTCATCAGTGACACCACCATCATGATTACAATGAACAACACTTTGACTAGCAAAATAATGAATGATATAATTCAACATGAAACAGATCAAAACACCACAATTGAAATAAATCAACACTTTTAAACTTGATTGAGATCCCTTATTTGGAACTTTATCGAAATATTTCGTTGCTTTAGGCAATAATTTATACAATGAAGTGTAGAGCAATGAACCACAACTCAATGAGAATCCCATGATTAAGAACTTGGAATTCGATTTGATTTCAAATTGGGAATTTGGGTTGATTGATTTGATGATTACGTCAAGGTAGATGATTGAAGCACCGATAATACACATTAGGGAACTCATGGCCGTGAGAAACCAGCCTTCGTTGTCTCCGTACAGGATATCTGAAGGTGTCATTTGGTGGGTTTAATAAATATGTGAATTGAATGAAGTTTTTAGGGGGATTTAATGAGGTTTTTATATCAGGACCAGAAGGGTTTTAAATTTCTGGAATTTTTTGGATGTTTTTTTTTTTTGTTCGGATCTTCTCAATTGACACAAAAACGTTTTGATGGAATGGAATGGTGTCTCTTTGTAGTTGAGATGGGATTGAATGGGTTTTATTTCTTAAAGGATCGATGATTTGATTGAATTCAAATATTTCGATGATTTCAATGTTTTGAGAATTCATTCCATAATTTCAAGTTATTTACAGGACTCTTTAATTTTGATTGAAATTGATCCCTTTATAGGTATCAGGAACATCATAATACACAATTTCATATATTAAATATCCCGCACCACACACCACACTCCTTAAAGAAATCATTCTTGTGATCGTAAATGTTTGATAATGGCATGTATCATACTTATCAAACACCATGCACTCTAACCATCTCTTCTCCCGTTTATTCATCGTGATTGATTAATGATTATGGTGGCATGAATATTTTATATACTATACGCTTTATACCCCGTCAAATATGATATACTTTCAATTTGATGGTATTGTGTGTATGAATGAGTCTTAATTATTTTATATTACATTCATATCATAAATCAATTCCATGATTTATGATTGAATGATCTATGATTTATGATTGAATGTTTGGGCTATTGGGAATGAATTTTTGTCAATTATGATTTATTGAATGAATCATGAATCATGTGGTTAGTGATTAGTGGTTAGTGATTTGATGATTTGGAGAGAATGACGATGTTTCGAATTTTGGGTGGATCGATGATTGATGGTTTGCTTTGAATGAATGATTGATCGATGTGTGGTTTAGTTGTTGTATTCTTTATTAGATTGATTGTAGTATTGTGATATTGATGATTTTGTTGATATGAGTTTTCTTGATGATTTTATTCAATGATTTATTGATGTTGATTTGATTATTGATCATCTTTTATGACTCTTATTAATGTAGGAAATTGAAGTGCGATGATTTCTTCAATCATTTGAACCATGATGTGTTTCTTCCTGAACAGTTTTCCGTGTAGATCATTATTAATCAGTACCTCTTTTCATTCATAGAAATATCAAATATTATAACAATGAATTCCATTAACATGTTTTGTATCCTTCAATCCCATAAAACTATCATACTTAATCAATTGATCATTAGATGCCATCCACTAAACGAAAACATGAACAAAAAATCGACATTAACACTACATCAAACAACTAATTATAAAAACGATATATAAAAACATCTAACAGAACTGAACCACACCACCACAGAAACCTTCAAACACTACTTCATATTATCAACTTTCAAATTCCTCTCTAATGACACAGGCAATAAAATGCCATATCCTGAAGAATTCTCTAATCCACTAGAACTACTCTCCTCATCAACATCATCTAAATCATCATCATGAATCCTTAATAACCCAACAAACAATATACAAACACCAATAAACCCAGCAGCAACATAAAACACCAACGTTGGGATTGATTCCACACTATGTGAATAAACGAATAAAAATAAAGAAGGACCAACCATGACTATTAGATTCTTAATTAAACCTAATGCACCAAACACTTCACCTGCTTTTTGTTCAGGCATGTATTTCATTATACTTGATTGCACAGCAGGGATGGCTAATGCAGCTAATGAACCAAAGAATGTCGAGGCATAGATGAACATGCTTGAATTGGCTAAAATGATCATTATTGGACTGATTAATTCAAATATGACACCTATTAAGATCGTTATGAAATCAGTCATGTCAAGGCTATGAACTGCATGATTCATGAATTTCAATTTTAATAGGTGTTGAAGGATTGGTGAGATTAAATATAATGTGCAAGTTTTGAATATTCCTGATAATGAAATAAAGAATGAAATCATTTCGGAATTCCAATTGAATCGATATGTAACGTATAATACTAATGGTGAGACATATGACGTAGTGACACACATTAATATAGCATCAATGACAACCAACAATAAAACGTTTAATCTGGGGATAATTCCCAATTTTTTATGTTTTGGTAAGATTAATAAATTTAAAGGACTGAATATTTCTTTGAATTTCCAAATTGGAATATATTTATCCATGAATGATTGATCTTTTAATATCAATTGTCGTTGTTGTGCAATAAAACTTTCTTTTCTCATCAAATGCATCGATTGTGATCTCGTTCTTAATTTCTCAGATCTTGATTCTTTAATCATTAATGAAACCAATATGACGAATAATAACGTTAATGCAGTGTCAGCATACAATGGAATCAATAGATTTCCTGTAGATGACACGATCAAACCACCTAACAACGGACCAACTGCTAACCCAACGTATAACGTTCCTGATGAAAACCCCAATGAGACGACTCGATCATGAGGATCAACTATGTCTGTGATATAACTGTTACAAACAGCAAGGAATCCAATCATCCCACCACCTAAATTATCAATGATTGTAACGAAGATGAATGATACGGTGTAGAATGGAGTCGATGGTTTATAAATCAACATGTTGATTGTTCTTCCAATAAAAGTCGTTATACCAATGAATAAAAGCATTCGTTTCCTTCCAAATCGATCAGATAATTGACCTATTTTACCACTGACTAACGTTGCAACTAACCCAGTGACGAACATCACTTTCAATTGCAAAGAAGAGGCCAATTCCTGGATCTTGGGGTCTTTACAATCATCGATTCCATAATGATCAGAAGCGACTTTACACATGATTTGTAATGATAGAATGATTTTAGCAGACATTGAAACACCCATTGCGATGAAGAATATGAGCATCGTGAAGCATAGTTTTGATACAGTGGGTTTATCGATCCAGCTTAATGTCTTGTGGTGGAGTCTGTGTTCTCTTAACCATCTAATGTCTTCATTATCATCTGGTGAATCAATATCGGTTATTGCTGATTCGAAAACGGTGGAGGCGGCGTGTTCTGCAAGGTAGTCTGTCTCTTCGTTTCGTGGCCTTCTGGTGCCATCTGAGTGGGAGTTCATTTGATATGGATTGATTGATTGGGGATCGATTGTGGAAATAGGTTGAGCAATAATTTACTGATAAATTTATTTTGGGATTGATAACCGGGGATTTAAATTTTGTTTTACGCCATACATATTAAGATATATTACATTCATTAGTTGTGCATCGTATATCAGCACGTCTTTATCACCGTCATATTGTCCTTTGATTAATAGTCCTCTCTTTTCTCACACTCCCTGTTTTTATCCCATCATTTCAGCGTTTCTTGAAGTGCATTATCGATGTCTTTAAACAAAATATTCCATTTCTTTTCACTGCTTTCAGAATCATATGATTTCTCTTCATCTTTATCTGATTCATCTGTCTTTGCATCTTCAATGGCATCACTATCGAAATCACTATCGAATCCATCAGAGTCAAAACCATCAGAATCAAACATATCTTCACTTAATTCATTATCTTCATAAAACATTAAATCTAATTTATGTATCAATAATTCCATTATTCTGTCCCAATTACCAACATTATAAACATCATCTCCTTTCAAATCATATTTCAATCCTTGTTGGTTTTGAACATTTACGATTAATTGATTTAAGATTGGTAAATCACTTAAAATTTTGATTGAAATGTTGGAGTTTGTTAATATGACTAATGAATAATCAGATGGTGCTAATGTATGATCGATTAATTTATTGATTGATGATGTGATTGTTTCTTGTGTTGTCTTTGAATTGTTACCAATGTCGTCGATTTGTTCAATTCCACCAAATGATGAAACTGATTTGAATTCAATTGAATTGATTAATTTAAACTCTTTAAATTTATTTGATAAAACTTTTGAAATGTTTTTCAAAACCATTAAATTCTCATTATTGATTAATTTGTAAATGTCTATTATCAACACTAATTTATCAGTTTTATGAAATTCTAATAAATTTGGTAAATATTCCACTATTGGAGTATCATCATCAGTTAACTCAAACCTTGCAGGTGATAATAACACAGGGATTGTTAGTTGATCTCCAATATCTTCCTCCATTATAGATTGACTTGAAATAATTGAATCATTTGAATCACTGACTAATGAATCAGAATCTTTATCAATTCCAATTAATTGATTATTTATTATATTTAAAGTTGATGATAGATTAATTGAATTGAAAACAAATTCATAATCACATAATCCGGTGATCCATTTTTGTAATATCTTATCAGAATCATGGGTTATATACAACGATTGATTATCATTTAAAAAGATTTTAAGAGTTGAACTGTTTGGAGTTTTAATCTTGGGGAATTTAGGAATATTAAAAATGTTTAAATTTGTGAATGAAGAATCAACAAGCACTAAATTAGTTTGAAATAGATAAACTATCAATTCTTGGAAATTCTCTCCTGTTTCACTTATGGTTAATCTATCAACTAATCTCAATAATCCAAATGAATCAATTGCATTTATTTTCAAATGGTTTATTTTCAAATTATTAAGTAAATTATCAGTATATTCAGATCTTAATGAAGATAATGATGGTGTTTTGAAACTACCTTCTGGAGATTTCGGCACACTTGAAATGATTGAAGAAATTGCTGAAATTGAAGAACCTCTTGATTTTGAAGCTCTTTTTTGATGTTTATATGAGACTCTATATGGTCTTTCTGGGATATTTATACTTAAATCCTTGGAATTCTTCTTAGATAATGACATTATTTTATATCTATCATTGCTATTCATTGATAATGGACTTGAGAATTGTTCAGTTGGTGTATGAACTGGTGAATTATACAATTGGTTGATTGGAGGTGGTGGCTGGAAATCATGAGATTCCTTCGCATTGATTAAAAACCTCGATATGATATTATTCATAACTGTTTCATCTTCAGGAATGGCTTTCTTATGACATACTTCACATTTTGGGAAAATATCAAACGAATCTAAATTATCACCAACATTATTATCATCATCTAATAACAAAAACAAACATTCTTCATGACAAACATCACCACAACTCAACTCAATAGTCTTCTCGTTATCCAATTTCGACGATAAGAACTCCTCACAAAAGCAACATTTCGAATTAATTAGAATTTTTTTAGATTTGGCAGGTGGTGATATATTTGATGTTTTATATGAAAATGGATCGATTTTAGGAGCATGCGTGGAAGGGATGTATGTTTTGATAGTGGAGGCAGTGGAGGGTGTCTGTGTGATTGATCTGGGGATCGACGTGGTTCTGGGTGAATAAAATCTGTCAAATTCATTGAGTTCATTATTGGCAGAGTCAATTCTTGTGATAATTTGTTGGTTGTTTGGAGATGAGTTGACTGATTTAGAGTAGTTTGAGAGTTTCTTGAACCATTTGGATGATTTCGGAGTGGACGTCGTTGGCGTGAACTTCTGCTTCGGTGTCGATGGATCCTTCGCCATTTCTTTCTATAAATTCCAATAAATTTTCCACTTTATGAAACAAAAAAACTCGAATTTTTTTTTTTTTGGTTTTTTGTGCCAAAAATTTCGAGCCTCAAAAAAAAAAAAAAATTAAAAGAGCAAAAAACTTCCAAATGCGGAAATTCACCCGACTTGGAAGCAGCCCTTATCGGTGCGCGAATATTTCCCGATTTGGATTCCCGTCATTGGATTCCAGAATTTTTAATCACAAACAAAATGATTTTTAAAATTGACTAAAAATCACCAAATCAGAGCAATTTGAACGCTTTGAGAGTCCAGAGAATCTCCAGAGAGTCGTAGAAATGTCCATGAGAGCCATCAGTCCGTGCTCCACCACGCCCTTCACCACCACAAACAACATCTCCATCGTCAACTCACACTACTCCGCTTATGGCCAGTCTGTGGTGACACAATTCACAGGAAGAACTAAGAGAGGCAACAGTGTCATCAGCACAGACAGCAGTGTCGTGATTCCTGCTGCTAAGAGAGTCAACATCCATGAATCGCTGCTTGAATCGTCAGAAGAGGATTCTGTGAAGAAGAAGTTCAATTACAGATCGTTGCTTGTTGATAATAATGTCACTAAATTCTTCATGAATAAACTGATTGACAAAAATGGTGTTAATATCACACAATTCCCATCAGAGATCATGAAGTTGATTTTGAGTTATGTTGATGATGATAAAACATTGATTTATTGTCTATATGTCAATAAATTTTTTTATAAGAATTGCAAAAGTTTGATTTATTATAAACCATATTTGACTTCTTCTTATAGGGTTGCCCAATTGATCACTTCATTGAAAGAGAATCCCAATAATGGACCATTGATTAAATCATTAGATCTATCTCGTTTAATCAATGGTTTGATCCCAAATACTGATTCTGTTGATGGAGATGAATATCTGGATTATGCTTATGCTTCATGGAGAGATTGGAAATTTAAAGGAGATCCATTATATGGATCAAATATATTGAACTCTTATAATTTATCACAATCTAAATCAGTCGTGACGTTAGATTCAAGAATCAAGGAAGAAAATATGTTGAAGAGGTTTAAATTCAATGATGATATATTTCTGAAATTAGTTAAATTGAAGAATAAATTATTGAAAAGGAAGGAGTTGAATCTGATGAATAATACGAAATTGATAAATAATAATTCAATCAGATTAAACGTCAAACAAAACCAACCATTTGTGACTCATCATCCATATACCAATAAATTCCTTTTGAAATTCTCATCTTCTAAAGATATCCCAATCGGTTATATCTTATATTTCATTGAACTCTGTCCTGATTTAATTGAATTAAACCTCAATGGAATTTCATTATCAAATGATTGTAAAATTGAATATCATAATGAGATTGAATTCAAACAACATGTCCATTTCACTTCATTATTGGACAATATTCAATCAAATGACATGAAATTACCACAATCTAATGATAACAATGATAACAATCCTAAATTCTCATCTGATTCAAATGAAGATTTCAAATCCATTTCAAACATTTCATATGATTTAATTAAATTACAAGAATTTGAAATCTTGAATAATTTAATCAATTTGAAACATTTAACCAAATTGGAAATGGCTTCAATATCATGGTTGAATTATAAATCTTTGAAAATATTGACGAATTCATCAAGTTTGAAATATATCAATTTAACTGATTCTGGAATGATTAGGAATTTACAATGGGCTAAAAAGTTCAATATTGATGAATTTAATGAATATTTCAAACATGAATTCGAATTGAAAACTGAAGAAATCGAAGATCCAAATCTTGTCCTGGTGAGAAGAATAGGAATGAACTATTAACTCCCTTCACCCATGATCTGTTTTCCTGCCTATGTGCTATTAAAAGTTTCCTCAAAATATCCTACAATTCTGTACTCTGTAAAAATCTCTATTTCAATCTTGGTGGTCTATTCACTTTATTTCTAACAACTCTCACATTCAACCACTCAACGGCATCTTTCACCCCATCACCCTTAATGGCACTCACTGGCAAAACTCTACTATCCCTCGCTCCTAAATGTTCAGCAATTGGATTAAACAATTCTTTAATGTCTGAAACTTCCAAATGATCAGGCATATCTTGTTTATTAGCCACCATTAATATCGGCACACCCTCAATTGAATCATCCGTAACGACACCCTTCAATGATTCCTTACATTCTTCTAATCTGGCACGATCATTTGAATCAACGACGAAGATTAAGCCATGTAAATGTGGGAAATATTCATTCCATAATGATCGTAATGATTCTTGTCCTCCAATGTCCCAGAATTTTAAGATCGTGTTGTTTAAAGTGATGCTGGAGACGTTTTGCCCCACGGTGGGTGTTATTCTGTCAAAGGGTGTGTGTTTGGTATTAGGGAGGTATATTTGTTTTAGGGATTCAAGGAAGGTGGTCTTGCCTGAATTGTCTAGTCCAAGTATTAGTATTGAGTATTCTGATGTGATTTTTGTTAGTGATGATTTCCCTGTGTGTGTTTTTTTTTGAGATTTGATTTTCATACCTTCCTTTCTGTTCCAGTTGGCGTAGAGGCCTTGAGCAAGATGGAACATTGTCGTTTATTATTATTAATTGGTGAATTTGGTCTGGTGGAATTAATACTGTCAGATCAGATATTTCGAGATTTGATTTAAAAGTGGCTTATGTAATCGTTATTCGTTATTCGTTATTTAATGAATCAACTGGATGCTCATTAGTTTGAGACTTGAGTGAATACTGTAGAAATCATTACTGCTTCATACTTAATGAAAATTGCCAATCTCACCAACTTTCCAAAATGAATTTTGAAAATATCACATTTACTTAATTATGAACATGAATCATCAGTCATAAGGTCTATTGATCAACAATATACACAATGATCTATACATGAATTCACATCATCTATAATTGGCAAGAATAACCTCAGTATCCAGAAATTCTAAAGAATCAGGTGTATCTAAACCAACATCAATCTCTTTTGCTTTATAAATTAATTTGATTGAAGATGATGAAATTCCTTCCATTTTAGCAAAATATTCAATTAATTGTATAAAATTATCATTTCCATCAATTAAAAACGTTGGAGAAAGTTTTAGTCCTAATACTGTTATTTTAACTTGTCTTATTGGCTTGATGGTTTCATCTTTGGATTCTTTGATTTGTTGCTCTTCTTCTTTTTCTTCTTTTTCTTCTTCTTGTTCTTGTTGTTCTTGTTCTTCTTCCTTCTCTTCTTCATTTTCGTTTTCTTCTTCCTTCTCTTCCTCTTCATCATCATCTATTTCAAGTTCATAATATCTTATTCTTTTCACAGAAGGAGAATAAGTAATGATATCTTCAACGTTCAATAAATCATCATCTTTTAAACCCAAACCATCAGGTGTACCAAATTCACTAATACACCTTCCTTTATAAATGACAACAAATGATGAATCAGATAAGTTAAACTGTCTTAAAAGTGTGTCAAAAATTGATTTGAATGAAATTGATTTATTTACTTTCAAAGTTATAAAATTTGAAAGATATTGAAATTTTAATCTTATTGAAAAATATCTAAAAGAATTTGAAATGGTTTTTTCCTTTGATTTGAGTTTATATGGATTAATAATTGGAATATGATCTGATTCTTCAATTTTTTCATCTGATTCACTATCTTCGCTTTCTTCTTCAATTTCGGTGTATATATAATCAGCATCTTCATCCTCATTATAATCATCATCATTTAAATATTGAGTATTCACATTAAGTATTTGATAATTTCTTTTGGTTTTGGGAATTTTTAAGTCACCATTTTTGAAATAGAGCATTTCTGCAAATTCAATCTCAATTGTGTCTTTGTTTTGTAAGTTTAATGAATCTATTGTATCATCAATATTGAAATATTTAACTGTATCGTCAATTTTCATGATCGAATAGAGTTCTGATCTATTTTTATTGGATTTTTTGCAAATTGCATCTATTACTTCTTCAAAATTAGACGTTTTGGGAATTCTTTTAATGAAATTTCTATTTAAAACTTTGAAATTTAAATGAATTAAATAATCATTTTCATTGTTAATTTCATTATTCTGATCTTTTGCAAGTTTTTGTGATTCATTGAAAATTTCTATTTTTAAAACGTCATTTTTTTTAAGATTTAATGAAGCTGGTGTATCTGACTCTATAACTCTATCATTCCCGTTATATATCAGAATTGATGAAATTGGTTTCTTAACAGATTTTGAAATTTTTTCAATGATTTCTTGAAATTTACTTGATCTCTTAACTGTAATATCTATAGTTTGTGATGAATATTTGAAATTTAGTCTTATTTCTTCAGATTTGGATTGATTTTTGACTTCATCATCATTTGAAATTTTCTTTTTTCTTTTCTTTTGGATTTTAATTCCTCCATTATTAGATTCACCTTCAAAAATGTCCTCAATTCTTCTTTTTTTACCATTGAAATATTCATGATATTGCTCTTCATTGTGATTAGGTTGATCATCCACCTTCTTTGTTTGTTCAGTATCAACAGTTCTCTTTAGTTCTACTTCTTTCACATCAGAGCTTTCAATATTGGATTCTTTCTCAACTTCTTGTTGTTCAGCTTCTTGTTCAGCATCTTGTTCCACTTCTTGTTCGGCTTCTTGTTCAGCTTCTTGTCCCAATTCCTGTCCCAATTCTTGTTCCACTTCTTGTTCAACTTCTTGTTCAACTTCTTGTTCAACTTCTTGTTCAACTTCTTGTTCAGCTTCCTGTTTAACCTCTTGTTCGGCTTCTTGTTCAGCTTCCTGTCCCAGTTCCTGTTCTTCTTGTTCAATTTTTTCTTCAACTTCATCTTCTTTACTCACATCTTCATCATCCTCCCTCTCAATTTGATTACCAGCATCATGGGAATTCGCTAAAGATCCATCATCTAAAGCTTCAATACTTGAAGCTTCCTTAAAAACAAAATTTATAGGGTGCACATCCTCCAAATTCAATGAAAATGGAGTGTCAGAACCCTTGATCTTTCTATGATGAATCATTTCTGAAATTTCTTCAAGTATAATATCTGGTCTTTCGAAATATTCTTTAATTTTTGTGACGATTTTTTTAAAATTTGTCGAGTTTTTGATGATTATTGGTATCACTTTATTGAAGTATGGAACATGAAGCTTTAATCTTATATCATTATTGGGTAAACTAACCTCTTTTTTCTCAGTATTAATGTGAATATTTGTTTCATCAATATGGTTTCCTTGATCAGAGTTTATATCAACTTCATCGTCAGAGTTATGTATGTCATTATTATTAGGGTTTGAGACAGTAGTAACAGTATCTGTAATGGTTGTAGGTTCACTAATAACATCGACACCATCCTGTAGATCATCCATATAACCATCCTGTTCAGTTTCATCAATTGATATAGCTTCTAGAACATCCACATCATTTTTTGCCAAATGATCATGATGATATATGATTTGAATTTTTTGATGATTTTTCAAATTAAGTAATTTGGGAGAATCATCAAGTTTAATATATTTAATATTTGATCTCGTATCATCATGATTAAATTCAGTTATTGATTTAATATCACCAATTGATCTATTTAATCTCTTTGACATGATTTCTGCAATCTTAACGAATTTCGTAGATGCCCCTATCTTTACAGTGTATCGAGTATCGACTGCCAATATCTCCAATATGATCATATCATCATCATTACTGAATTCCCTGTCGGAATCAACATCTTTATTAACATGGGTGATAGTGGTATCACTAAAATAACTTTTCAGTTCCAGATTTGCAGTAATTGCTCTGAAGAAATTTGTCTTTGCAACATTGACAGTCCTATAATCGTTCTTTATAAAATATTGGGTGATTACAACAATTGAAATATTATCAAACATTCCAATTTCCCATAATGAATGGTCATTGTTTTCCTCAGTTATTAATCTCTTATAATCTGGACTGTACAGGTGGTATAAATTCTTCAGCGTGGAGTTAGTTGAGCCACCCAAGTTAAGGAATTCACGTAACTGTGAACATTTTATATCGAAATGGCATCTAATTACTCTCAAAATATGACCAAGTACATTTTTGAAATAAATGTTTATGATTGGTGTTGATTTGGCGATTTCATATCGTTCTGCTCTTAACGCATCTGACTGGTTTACTGTGAAGCATCTTGTGGAGCTGAGAATATCTTTGACTGTTTCCCTCATTAATACATTGGACGTGGTGATGATTCAGATTAAATAAACAAAGATAATTCTAGAAGATAAAACTGAGATGAAACGTAAATAGATGACTAAGCACTTACGTAATTCTGTCCTGATTAAGTAATTTCCCGTTCCGGTATATAAAATCACATTTTGACCCAATCCGGAATTTCGTTTTTTCTTCCATAAAAAATTTTCCAACAAAATTCGACTTTAAAGAAATTTCAATAGTGGAAAAATCGATAAAAATGTCTGATTCAAATTCAATTCCTGAGCCAGTCGTCCAATTCATCCAGTCCTTCTACAAGGCGTACCTCGACAACAACGTCTACGAGCTTTACACTCATTATGAGATCCAATTCAACAAATTAACAGAAACATATTATCAAAAGACTTCATGGCCAAAACCAATTGAAGAAATCTCAAAATTAGTTAATAATGATGAAATCTTCCTTGTCTTATACTCAGAAGTCTACTATCGTCATATCTATGCTAAATTATCCCCAAGTCTAGAAATCAGAACAGAATCATTCAATAATTATTGTAATTTATTCAATTTATTGTTAAATAATGGAGATGGTCCAGTTACATTTGAATTACCAAATAAATGGTTATGGGATATAATTGATGAATTCATCTATCAATTCACCTCTTTTTCCAATTATAAATTAAGATTATTATCAAATGAAAGTGGTAACGTTGATCCAGTTGAAATTGAATACGTTTCAACTCATGATGAAGTTTGGTCAACTTACTCAGTATTAAATGCATTATACTCATTGATTGGTCGTTCTAATATAATTGAACAATTGAAGGACAATAAACTAAACAACACCAATTTTAACGATATTAATTCAGAATTAGCTGGTGAATATGGTTCTTTATCATTATATAGAAATTTAGGATATTATTCCATAATTGGATTATTAAGAATCCATACATTGAGTGGTGATTTCACATTAGCTTTGAAAACGATTGAATACATTGATTTAGATAAAAGAGCCTTTTTCACAAAAATCCCAAGTTGTCATTTCACAACTTATTATTACGTTGGGTATTGTTATTTAATGTTATACAGATATTCAGATTCAATTAGAATCTTTACTCACATTTTATTATATATTCAAAGATCATCAGATGTTTTAAAATCAGGACAATACGATTTGGTTAGTAAAAAATCAGGACAAATGTATGCATTATTAACATTATTAGTCGGTTTAATGCCTGTTAAATTGGATGATGTTTTATATAATGGAATGAAGGAAAGATTTGGAGATAAATTCTTTAAGATTCAAAGAGGTGGTAAAGATTCAATCAAAGTGTTTGAAGAATTATTCAAAATTGGTTCCCCAAAATTCATAAGTAATAATGATTTTAAATCAGATCCAATGAATTTACATCTACGTGTATTTATGATGAAAGTTGAAAACATCGTTTTCATTCCAACTTTGAAATCATATCTTTCATTATATTCTAATTTAGAATTAGTTAAATTAAGTAAATTATTAGAAATTGAAGAATCTGAATTATTAAAAGTTTTACAAACTTATAAATTGAATAACAGACAATTGAAATGGTTTGAAGGTGAACCATTAAATGGTGAATTTGTTTCTGTTTATGATTTAGATATTTCTTTATCAAAGGATAATGAAGATAAAGTATTCATTCATGTTAAAGAAAACAAAAACGTTAGAAAATTCTCTGATTGGTTCATTAGAAACACTGTTAAGAATTACTACGTTAGAGATGTCATTGAAGGTAAAACTGATTTACAAAGAGTTAAAAAGAATAGATCATAATTAATATATCCATCAAAAAAATCTATCTATAATAATAATATACAAGTGTTTTTTTTAATTCTACTTCTTTTCTTTCTTAATTTTATGCTTCTTATCCTTTTTATCCTTCTTTATCTTTTTTTCTTTCTTCAATTCCTTCTTGATACTAATCTCAACATCTGATGCAACATCAAGTTCAGTTTCTTTATAACCAGTTGCAAAATGTTGTGGTTTTAAACCTTTCACCACATTAACATTTTGTCTTTGTTTAACGACTTTAGAATAATTTATTTCAGGAATAGTGACGTCTTCAATGATATTAAACACTTTAGTGATACTCAATTCATTATTGAATTTGAATGAATGTTTAGAAGGTGTTATTAAACTGTATGAATTATTACTATTTTTTTTAGTGTCTGATGTTATTGGATTAGCAGTAATATCTTCATTAATTGAGAAAAGTTTCTCCGATTGTTGGAATGATGGAGATTTATGTAATGGATTGAATGAAACAGGTAGAGTTTTAACATCATTGAATTTGAAACCTTTTGGGGCTTTAATTAACCAAATTTGTTTACCTTTTAAATCGGTTGGGAATGAGTCTTTATTTGGTTTGATTTTATGATGTGTTGATGGTGCTTTGTATTCAGGGATGTCTAGTTCTTCGTTATCGATTATTTCTTTATTTGTGGTTTCTTCTTCTTCAGATGATTCGCTTTCTGATGATGATTCTTCAGATGATGATTCTTTTGGTTTTGATTCTTTTGATTTAGATTTAGATTTGGATTTGGATTTTTTGATAGATTTTGATTCTGAAAGAACAGGTTTTGGGAAATCGTTCATTTCGACATCTGAGTCTGAATCGGAGACGTACTCCTTGGATAGAGATGACATTATTGGTGGGTCTTATTTAATACCTCTTCACCTATAAAGAAAAATAATTTTTTTTCTGAAAATTTTTATACGCGATGAGATTGCCGGGTGATGTTTTTAAAATGAAAGCACTACACTTGACACTACAAGGATAACTAAATAAGAAGCATGTACTTAATCACACACCACTGTAATCCTTCAATATACCAGCCATATGAACATTCGTGATTTTCCCCTTTCTTGATTTTCTCTTCTTCAACACAACTTCATGATCTTTCTTAATCGTATTTGGATCAACACTTGCAGGTTTCAATCCCAGTTTATTCAACTTGCCAGGCAATTCTGAAGGATGTGGTAGTTTAACAGTTGACCAAATCTTGATGAATTCATCATTGATCTTATTCAATTCACCACCATTGTTGGTCCATATTAATCTTGGTGAATTATCCTTCTTGGTTCTCAATACTAATACTTTGCCTTCTGATTCCAACTCGTCGATTGCATCATTACACCCATTCCAACCATCACGTAGTTCCTTGACAGGGATCCCTTTGAAATTAGGTCTTGTTCTTAAAAATTGTAATAATTCATCTTTGGATTTAATGTTATGAATAGAAACGTACTCTAAAGTGTTATTAGTTGGATTATATTTGATTTTTTCTAGATTTTTAATCAATTTGATCAGTTTCAATTGCTGGTCATGATTATTAAGGTTTAAATATGATGTTAATTGATTTATTGAAACTGGTTGATTTCTATCTTTGATGTATTCAACGGCCAGTAATAGCTTCGTTGATAGATGTGCTGTGTTATCTAAGAGTTGTTTCTTCGTGAGGTGTGTTGAGGGGTCATTATCGTCGAAATCATCTTCGATTGGACGTTTGGAAGTTAATGATGAGGATGATGAAGGTGGTGCTGGTGAAGATACTTTGATTGATGGTGGTTGTGATTGAGATTGTGGTAAGACAGGAGCAGATTTGACTTTGTTTCTGAAGGCATTTAGGTTGGCAAGGAGCGGGTTGGACATGGTCTGTTTGTGGTGGTGGAGAAGTTGTGATGAAGTTGAAACCAAAGAATGAAGAATAAAGAAGTGAGAAATAATTCAGTTATGTATAATTTAATTTGTAAATTAAATCAGAAATTTCTGACGTAAGCATTACATAATCATTTTATCAACTCCGGGTAAACTCCCGACTTTAAAAAAAATTCAAAAATTTTCACTTTCTTCACTTTTAAAAACTTCATTAAACACAACGAATTTTGAGTCAATTTTACAATTCGAGGCTGATTTTTTTCCCATCAGTTTCATCCAATTGATTTCCCAATTCCAGATAAAATCTAATATTTATTATTATTTACTCCATCTTTAAAACCATCGTTGTTAGAGGTTTCCATATTTATTATGTCGATGACCCATGAAATGATGATGACCTAAAGATTGGTACATGCTTTATATGTATTGTGTGTTTAATGCGATGACCTTGATGAGCTTTGATTGTAGTGTTGATTTTCTTGCGTTGATGGATGAATCATGACTAGTTAGTGAAGGAGTAATAGTTATTTATATCTACTTTAATCATTGAATATTAAATAAATAAATAGCTATAAATTATATTATAAAGACTTGTGCTCTTAGAATTCAGGGAATCCAGTATGAATTTCAGTGGGATAATATTTGAATTTAACTTCTTCTCTTTCAATTGAATGTTTTAATTCAAGATTTTCTTCAATTTCATAGTTTCTTCTATCTGTTCTACTGGCATAAGTGATTTTTTTAAGTTTAGGAAGTCGTTTTGCATTTAATCTGAACTTATCTGAAGGAATTGGTAAAACTATGAATATTTCCTCTAATTTTGGTAATTTTCTTGAAATTTCAAGATTTGAAATCTCACTGATTTCTAAATTTCTTAAGTTTCTAAAAATTTGTTTAATTGAAACAGTATTCATTGAATAGGAGTCTCTTCCATGAATCTTTAAAAAAATTATTGAAGTAGTTTGTGATAATTTGAAGTTACTTGAGATTAATGAATATTCAAGATTTTGAACAGTTTTGGGGATTCTTAAATACTGTTCTTCAGGTATTCCAGGAGGAGAATGATCAGTTACTCTCAAGGTTTTCAAATTTTTGAAAATATTTAATTTCCTAAGACCAAACACTCCACTAATCTTATAATTGTGGATCTCTAAAAATTCAACCTTATTTGAACTTTCGAAAAAAGCTTTAAAATTGAATTGAGAGTAATCGGTTATAAGTTCCATCTTTTCTAAATTTGGAAATTTAATCTTTTTAGTGGTTTCACGTTGAGAGCTGTTTGTATCATGAAAGCATAATTTTTTTACATTAATAAACGTGTAATTTGAACTAGAAATACTAGATCCAAATCTATCAAATGTAGAATTATCTTCTGCAATTTCAAGATCTTCAACTGAAGCAAAAAAATTGAATCCATACTTAAAAACGAAATCATAAAATTTAGGCAATGAAATCTTTAGTTTTTTAGCTATTTTTATAAATTGTAGATCTGCTGCATCAAAATCAATTTGAAGTGGATCACCTGTATCATCAAAATCAACCTGATATAATTTATCAGACACTGTAAATTCTTTAACCCAAAGATCTCTAGATCTGATCTTCATGATTTTCAAATTTGGTGCATTAATTTTTGATAAATATATTCCATGTTCACAATCAAGGAAAAGTTCTTCAAGTTTTGGGAAGTTTATACGTTCCATGGAAACTTCAATAAAAATTTTAAGTTTTTGTAAATTATCAAAACTAATATCACTAAAATATGTTGAACAACCAAGTACTAATTTTTTTAAAATCTTAAAATTGAGGTAATTTCGATCCATCATGAATAATTCATCCACAGGTTCGCCTCTATCACGATAGAGACAATAACTTAATTCTTCAACTTTACTCAATTTTAAATCTTCTTTAATTAAAAGATTAGGTGGAAAGAATGTATCCTCATTAATGGACCAGATATCGAAGGATTTGGTATTTGGAAAATGGATATAAAATCCAGCATCTCTAATAAATTTCCAACTCTCTCTAACTTTATAAGTCTCTGTATATGAAATGACTCTAAAATTGAGTGTTTCCCTTAAATATTTGATTGAAGGAGAAGTGAATGATTCGGTTTCTTCACCAGATAAGAATTGATTTGTTAAACTGTTCAAAGAATTTGCTTCTATGGAAATGAAAACGTGGATTCTGTCTTTATATTGATTTACATCTGTGATGGTTTCCAATACGTGGAATGGAGTGATGATTAAACCTGTTTCTGTGGTATAGCTCTGATTTGTACTAACTACCTCATTGAAATTGGTATGGGAAAGGTCCACACCGATTTCCTGTGTGTATTTTATCACTGTATCATAATTAACTGAGTCTGATTGAGCTGGATCACCAAAGACAATAGTGATTCTATCATGGAAATATGGTGATTTTATGGAGTTGGTGATCTCGCTGGCGGGAGTGAAGAGAAGTGCTTGGTCTACGATCCTCAATCTGAGCTCATGTGGTAAGTTTTCAAGCATTGTTGAAGGACTCAGGGGGAATAAATAGTGAGAATTTTATTTTGACACTAATTTTTTATGTATAAAGTCAAAATAGCAAAGTGATTCTAACAAATAAATGAGCGCTTCTGAATTTCAACTGTTGAATTCAGGAATCAAGATTTATAAATTATTGAGAAGAAAAGAAGAGGGAGCTCAAAACTAAAAGGGCTTAAAATACAATATTCAACAACTTCTACTACAAGTGTTAAAACTCTCATCTCAAAATAGCTATAAATTATAAAAACATGTTCTTAAAATTCTGGGAATCCAGTATGAATTTCAGTAGGATCATATCTAAATCTAACTTGTTCTCTTTCAATTGAATGATTTAATTTAAGATTTTCTTCAATTTCATACTTTCCTCTATCTGCACTACTACTGGCATAAGTGATTTTTTTAAGTTTAGGAAGTTGTTTTGTTTGTAATCTGAACTTTTTTGAAGAAGTTGGTAAAAATATGAATAATTCCTCTAATTTTGGTAATTCTCTTAAAATTCTAAGATTTGTGATCTCGCTGATTTCTAGTTTTCTTAAATTTCTAAAAATCTGTTTAATTGAAACATTATCCAATGAATTGTAGTCTCTTCCATGAATCTTTAGATGAATTATTGAACTAGGTTGTGATAATCTGAAGTCACTTGAGATTAATGAATATTCAAGATTTTGAACAGTTTTGGGGATTCTTATATAATGTTCACCAGATATTTTAGGAGGATAATAATCAATTATTCTTAAAGTTTTTAGAGTTTTGAAAAGATTAATTGTGCTAAGATCAATCATTTCATTTGATTCATGATTATGGATCTCTAAAAATTCCATCTTATTTGAACTTTTAAAAAAAGTTTCAAACTTAAATTGAGAGTAATAAATTAAAAGTTTCATCTTTTCTAAATTTGGAAATTTAATCACTTTAGTGATATCACGTTGATAACTGTTATAATCATGAAAGTATAATCTCTTTACATTAACAAACCTGTACATTGTTCTGCAAATAGTAAATCTAATTCTATCACTGTGATATTCTAGTTCTGCAATTTCAAGATCTTCAACTAAATTGAAAATATTGGACCCATACTCAAAAATCAAATCATAAAAATTAAGCAATGAAATCTTTAGTTTATTAATTGTTTTTAAAAAATGCAAATGTGTAGCTGTACGAAAAAAAAATGGATTTGAATCCTTTGGATTAAAATCAACCTCATATAATTTATCAGACACATTAAATTCTCTAATCGAAAGAGATCTAGGTTTGATCTTCATACTTTTCAAATTTGGTGCATTAATGCTTCTTAAAAATGCCCCTCCATGGTCATAACTAAGGAAAAGTTTTTCAAGTTTTGGGAAATTTATACGTGTCATGTCAGCTTCATCCAAAATGTAAAGTTCTTGTAAATTATCAAAACTAATATCACTAATTGATATTGTACTATCAAGTGTTAATATTCTTAAATTTTTGAGATTGAAGTAATTTCTTTCCATGATGGATGAGTAATCATATGGTTCGTCACTTCCACGACAGAAAGAATACGATAATTCTTCAACTGTACTCAATTTTAAATCTTCTTTAATTAAAAGATTTGGTGGAACTTGTAATGTACACTCATAATAATTTGAGATCTCGAAGGACTTGGTATTTGGAAAATGGATATAAAATCCAGCACCTTTAATAAACTTCCAACTATCCTTAATCTCATAAGTCTCTGTTTTGGAAATGATTCTAAAATTTAGTGTTTCCCTTAAATATTTGATTGAACGAGAAGTGAATGATTTAGCGCTTTTACCAAATAAGAATCGATTTGTTAAACTTCTAAAAGAAGATTTTTCTATTGAAATGAAAACGTGGATTCTGTCTTTATATTGCTTTACATCTTTCATCTTTTCCAATACTTGGATTGGAGTGATGATTAAACCAGTTTCTGTGGTATACCTTTGATTTGTACTAACTATCTCCTTGAAATTGGTATGGGAAAGGTCCACGCCGATTTCCTGTGTGTATTTTGTCACTGTATCATAATTAACTGACTCTGATTGAGCTGGATCACCAAAGACAATAGTGATTCTATCATGGAAACATGATGATTTTAAGGAGTTGGTGATCTCGCTGGCGGGAGTGAAGAGCAGCGCTTCGTCCACGATCCTCAATCTGAGCTCGTGCGGTAGATTTTCAAGCATTGTTGAAGGAATCAGGGGGAATAAATAGTGAGAATTAATTGATTTTAGCACTAATTGTTTATGTATAAAGTCAAAATAGCAATTAACTTCCCAGATTAAAGGTGGTTCTGACACATAAATGGGCGCTTCTGACTCTCAAGTGTTGAGTTCAGGATTTATTAAGAAGAAGAGAGGACACAGACTCGAACGACAAACTCAAGACTAGAAGTGTTTACAATATTCAACAACTTCTACTACAAGTGTTGACTCTCTCATCTCATCTCATCTTTCATCTTTCATCTTTCACTTTGCTTAGTCATCGCTGACTAATCCATTTTCAATTCAATTTCTGATTTCCGATCCGATTCCAATTAATGGCGCTGCAGAATTAAATTCAACACTGCAAAATTAATTAAAAGTCCAATTGGCTCCATGTTCAATCGAATCTCCCAGATCGGGAAGAACCTCGCTGAAGACATCCAGCGAAACATCGAGGACTCGTCCAAACTGTCAACGTTCACAGACATCAACGACACGACAACGGAGCCTATCAATAATTCAGACACCTCCGATTTACCAAATGATATTAAATTGAAATTAACCAAATTTGCGAAATATGAAGCAAAATATCCATTGTTATTAGAGGCTTATAAGAATGAAAAGAGTAAGAATGAAAAAATTGTCAATTTTGAGAAAATCCTACAGGAAAACACACCAATTTCGAATATTTCTGAATCGGGTGAATTGGTTGAATACTTAAACAGTCTTAATATGAAGAATGAGATGCTGAATGATGAATTGAAGAGATTGAGTAAATCGGTGAAGGGGAATGATGAATCATTAAAGAAAATCACGGATTTGGAAAACACGATTGATGAATTGAAGAAGGATCATATAGAGGTTAAAGATGATAAAGCATTATTGGATAAGATTGATTCATTGAATTTAGAGATTGAAACATTAAAGAAGTTGAATGAATCTGAAAAAGGGTTGAATAGATTGAAATCAGATAATCAATTGAATGAAAATTCTCAAAAATATGATGAAATTGAATCTGAAAATAACGATCTAAAGAAGAAGAATTCAGAATTAGAAAACAAATTGAATGAATATTTAGAATTGAACTCCACTTTGAAATCCAAAATTGAAGAACTTGAAACATCAAAAGTTTCAATTGAATCTAAATTAAATGAATTAACAAAATCAAAGGATGTTGAAATTAAGGAACTTACCTCATTAACTGAAAAACTAGGATCTGAAAACAATGAATTAAGAGAATATAAATCTATTAATGATTCTTTAGAGTTAAAGGTTAAAGAAATCTCAACAACTAACGAATCATTAGAATTAAAATTGAAAGAATCTCAACAGGATAAAACAATGGAATCTAGACTAAATGAACTAAAATCAACAAATGAATCATTAGACTCCGAATTACAAGAATCTAAGTCATCAATTGAACAACTAAAAGCCAAATTAAATGAGATCACTACATCAAAGGATGAATTAGATTCAAAAATCATTGAAATTAACACATCTAACAAGAGTTTAGAGTCCGAATTAAGTTCAAAAGTTTTATTAAAAGAAAAAGAAATTGAATCATTGTATAAAAAGATTGATGAGTTAAGTAAATTAAATAAACCTGTTGAATCATCCAATAACAATAGATCAAAGAACAATAAAAAGAAAAACAATAAAAAATCAAATAAATCTGATTCAGTTAAAACCACAGAACAATTAAATGAATCAACTGAAGAAATCTCAAACAATGAAATTTCAAAGGAATTAGAATCTGCAAAACTTGAAATCCAGGAGAAATTAAACATAATCAAATCAAAAGATGATGAAATTACTAATTTAAGAGATATGTTGAAAGATATTGGGAATGATTTAGTTTCAAGTCGTGATGAATTAAAAGATCTTAGAACGAAGGATTTAACAATTGAAAAAAATAAAGAAATTGATGAATTAAAACAAAAAATTGTTGAATTTGAAACAAAAATTTCAACCTTGGAACCTAAGATTATTGAAAAAGATGAAGAAATTTCAAATTTACAAAATTCTATAAAGGAACTAGAATCAAAATTAGTTGAGTTTAATGAATTGAAAGAGAAAATTGAAGGGAAGGAAGTATTGATTTCTGAATTGGAATTGAAAATTCAAGATAATGAAAAAATCATACCTGAATTAGAAACTAAGATTCAAGAATTAACTGATTTAAATAAAGATACTGAACTGAAAGATAAAACCATCTCAGAATTAAACCAATCAATTGAATTGAAGGATAAATCAATCTCAGAATTAAATCAATCAATTGAAGACTATAAATCAAAATTATCCACATCAATAAACAATCTCAAAGAATTCAAATCAGATTCGGATAAAAAAATAAATGAATTAGAAACCTCTAAAGCAATATTAACAAAATCAAATGATTCATTAAATTCAGAACTATCAAAATTCAAAAAATTAGAGTCAAACCTACAAAAAGAATTAATCACAATAAAAGCAAATTTAACACATCGTGAAAAGACAATTACATATTTTGAAAAACAAGTTAAAGATTACGATATTTTAAAAAATCAACTATTAGAAGAAATAACAACTTTAAAATCATCAAACAGAGAACTAAACATTAAATCAACTAATTTCAACGATCAAATTAATAAATTGATCAAGGAAAAAAATCAATTAACTTCATCATTTAATGAAGTAACAAAACTGAAAAACTCATCAATCGATGAAATTAAACAATTAAATGACAAGATTAATTCATTACAAGTTAAACTTGAAAGCATGAATCAAATTAAATCGGTCAGTTCATCAGAAGTTGAAATGTTTAAAAATCAAATCAAAGAATTAACATTATCTAATAAAGAAGCTCATAAAAGGTATGAAGATTTAGAGGAACAATTCAATGAAAATAGAAATTTATTACAGGAACGTACAAGAGAATCCAACACGATTAGAAGATTATTGATTGAAAAAGAAGAAGAAAAAGATTTTAAATTCAATGAATTGAATAAAAAATTACAAAATGTAATCAATGAAAAAAATTCAAATCAATCAGAAACAGAGATAATTTTAATTAATTTACAAAAAGAATTAAATGATTCAAAATTAAAACAAATTGAATTAGAAAAAATTTCAAACAATTATGAAATTGAAAACATTAATTTGAAAAAACAAATTGAATTATTGAAAAATTCTAAATTAGAATTAGAAAATCAAAGAAGGGAATCAACCACCGATTCTGACGAAATAACACAAATCTTGAATAAATTAAGAAATTCTTTAAACATTTCAGAAAAGAAAGTAAGAGAATATGAAAATTTAAACAATGTTTATAAAAAATTAAATGATGATTTAAATTCCAAGATTGAAAGGTTAACTAAAAATTATAAACTGATCTCAAATCAATTGAAAGAGAAACAATCATCAAACTCCAGTTCTCCTACTCCATCAAGATCCAATTCAATAAGTTCATTATCTCAACCTGTCAATAATGGAACTAGTGTGGAAGGTGAGAAAATCCCATACATCCGGAACGTGTTACTTGGATTCTTAGAACACAAAGAACAACGCCAGCAGTTACTTCCAGTTGTTGCGATGTTGTTGGGATTGACTAAAGAAGATGAGAAGAGGTTATTAGTCGCGTTGAAGTGATCAATATTTGAAGTACAGTGAATACACGTTCTTCGTAATTTTTCAGTGTAGTTTTCTTATCAATGACGTCACCTTTAAAAAATAAATTTTGTGTCACGAAAATCATCAACTTGTTTATAAAAAAAAAGTGGCAATTTTAATTTCATTGAAAAAGTGTAAGTATTTCATAAATTCTGGTGATTTCGTTACATCTACTCGTTTAAATCCGTTCAATTGACTTCACATCCGTCTTTAAACTCACGAAAATGTCCACGAAGCCCACTCAAGACGCCTCGAATATTCCAACTACTTCGCCTTCAACTTCTTGCTATTTATCTCCAAACATCGATGATTCAACAATTGGAAGATCTGGACGGTCTCGTGCTTCAAGCGTCCATTCAAACAACAGCATCTCCGCCAAATTGAATCGTTCTCCAATAAGATCAAACCCAAACAGTAATCCTCAACGTCTTCGTAATCCATCTGTCCAATCAACCAATTCAGTCGCTTCCAATTCCCAAAGACGTTCCTCTTTCAATGGTCTAAGAGACTCAAGTGATCTATCTTCAAGTATTGGAATGCCGTATACTTACTCTATTAATAGTGTTGGATCCCATATAAACAACCAATATAGCCTGACTTCGGCCTCCACGTTTTCTGGCCCTAGAACAGGCACTGATATTAAAGGTTCAATCTCATCCAAATCATCACCAAGATCAAGTTTTTCCACTCATAATGACGTTGTTTATAATGATTTGAAGAATCCAAGACGGTATTCTGATCAATCGAATCATCGTAAACCAAGCGCTGAAGAGGTTTTCGATTTAATGGAAAAGGAACAAGATGCTATTGTTTTGAAGTTGATTAAGGAAATTACTCAATTGAAAGAGGATAACAGATCTTTGTTAAGTACTATTAATCAATTGACAAATGGGAATTATGTATCGAATTCCCAATCAAGATCAAGTATCGACTCAAGGGTTAATTCAAGTATTACGGGTGAAGATTCCGATGTTTCCAATAGAATGAATACTGGTTATTCACAGAAAAGAGAGACTGGTAATAAGTTTACAAAGATTTCAACAACTGATTAGAGTTATGGGTGTGTCAATTTTGGAGAGTTTTATTAGGTTAGGAAAGGTTCGTTTTTAGAGAACCGTATTATTGTGTTTTGGTTTTTGGATTGGGTTTATATTTATCTTTGTGGTTTGTTTTGTTGATAGTTTTGTGTCAGTTTTGATTCTTTAATATAAAAAAAAACATTTTACACACAATTTTTTATTTACCTTCAGTTTTAATGGGAAGGTTTTATATACGTCTTCATAGATCAATAAACATTTCATAGGTATTGCGTTATAAGAAGTCATTTTGTTATTCATAGGTAGTTATGCAATTAAGATATCTATTAGCATTAGTAAAAATTAGTTTTACACTCTGTCATCCAACAGATTCATCATCATTTGAAAAGAAAGATTTTGATCCACCAGTTGGTTGGGATCCTTTAGTTCAAGCTCAAGAACCATTTCCTGAATGGTTATCAGATTTCACTCAATTAAATGAATGGCCAGGATTAGATCCACCTTATATTCCATTAGATTTCATTGATTTTAATAAAATTCCAGATTTTCCAAAGTATGAAGCTGGTTTTTGTCCACAAATAAGGGATAGTTGTTCATTTGATTGTTATAAATGTGTTGAACATGATGATGTTTTCACATGTCCTAAATTATCACAAACTTTCGATGATGGTCCATCACCTGCAACTCCTAAATTATTAAATCATTTAAAGAATAAATCAACTTTTTTCACATTGGGTGTTAATGTTGTTAGATATCCTGAAATTTATAGATTAACAAGAGATGAAGGTCATTTATTAGGTAGTCATACTTGGTCTCATAAATTTTTACCATCTTTAACAAATGAAGAAATTATTGCACAAGTTGAATGGTCGATTTGGGCACAAAATGCCACTGGGAATCATTTACCTAAATGGTTTAGACCACCATATGGTGGGATTGATAATAGAGTTAGATCTATTTTAAGACAATTTGGTTTACAATCTGTTTTATGGGATTATGATACTTTTGATTGGAGATTATTACAAAATGGTATAACTGAAGAAAATATTCTTAATGAAGTTAATGTTTGGAAAAATAAGGGTCCAAATGGTTTAATTTTAGAACATGATGGTTCTTTACCAACTGTTAATGCTGCTATTAAAGTTAATAATATTATTGGATCAGATCAATTAAGAGTTTCTGAATGTGTTGGTGGTAATGATTATATTAAAGTTTTTCCATGATCACACTAACCATTATTATATTTTGAATACATTTTTATGTCTAAATTAATCCGTAATTTTCTTTTATTAATATCTTATTTAAATAATTTTGCAACAGAGACTTGAGCTTCATCATTCTTATTCAAGACTTTAGCAACGGCTAATTCAAAATCTTCTTGAGTCACATGAATTCTTCTTTCTCTTAAAGCATACATACCAGCTTCAGTACAAACACCTTTAACATCAGCACCTGAACAACCATTCATTTTTTCAGCAATTTTTCTTAAATTAATACCTCTTGTTAAATTCATCTTTCTTGAATGAATTCTCAAGATTTCAGTTCTTGATGTTGTTGTAGGAGCAGGAAATTCAATTTTTCTATCAATTCTACCTGGTCTTAATAAAGCAGGGTCTAAAATATCTAATCTATTGGTAGCCATTATGATTTTAATATCTTTTGAATTCTCAAACCCATCTAATTGATTTAATAATTCCAACATCGTTCTTTGCACTTCAGAATCACCACCTGATGATCCCTCAACTCTTGAAGAACCAATCGAATCAATTTCATCCATGAATATAATTGATGGTGCATGTTCCCTTGCCATTATGAATAATTCTCTAACCATTCTTGAACCTTCCCCGATATACTTCTGGACTAATTCAGAACCTGAGACTCTAATGAATTTACATTCTGTATGATGCGCAACTGCTCTTGCTAATAAAGTCTTACCTGTTCCTGGAGGTCCATATAATATAACACCTTTAGGCTGTGCGATCCCTAAACTTTCGAATAATTCTGGGTGTTTCACTGGTAATTCTATAACTTCTTTAATTTCTTTGATTTGTTTGGTTAATCCACCAACCATGTCATAAGTTGAATCTGGGACTTTTTCAACCATCATTAAACTGACTAAAGGATCGACTTTGTTAGGTAAGATTTTATGTAAAGTGTATGAATCTGATTTCAAACAGACTCTCAATGATGGTTTGATTTCTTTGATGTCGATATCTGGTGATAAATTAACGATATATTTACCTTCTGGATGGATTTTAACTAATATTTTATTTTTGGATAATGCTTTGACAACTTCTCCGACGTATGAGCCTGGTTCTTGTAATAGTTTCAATTCATCTTTAAGAAGGGTGACTTTGGAGTTCAATGCGTTTCTTTGAGCTTCTAGTCTTCTTAAATTCTGTGTTTTGGAATTTATTTCAATTTCAGTGTCTTGAATACGTTGTTCAAGGAACTGGGATGGGAGAGTTAGTATGTGGAATAGAAGGGAGTGTAGTGATAGTTGATGGACTTACCGGTTTGATTCCTCCTTCGTGGACTAAAGCTGCCATTCTCGTGATTAAATCGAATTTCTTTCTGTTTTTGTTTGATTTGAATTCAAATTTGCCTCCAAAATTTCCAAAACATCAAGGAAATTTCAGTTCCGGGGTAATTCTTAATTCCGAGGAGATTTTTTGTTTATTTTTTGTAGAAATTTTGATTCTCAACTCGCATTTGGAGCCAATTGGAAGCCAATTACAGTCTCTAGAAGTCATTTTCACGCTCTATAACTCACTCTAAAAGACTCCACGGCATGAAGATCCCCCAACTGTCGAAAACAGGCGGCATTCCACGTCTAATAACGCTGATTCTACTACTTCACCAATTAATCCCCATAAATGCGTATCAGCACTTCTGTCAATGCCGGTGCGATTTGAACTACGAGATTCTGAAGGTGGATAGCTGTGATTTGTGCTCCAAGCAGTTCTGCTCCCAAACGCTCCCCTGTGGTGACGGTAGCTCCAACGAGGACAATTCCAAGGTCATCACGTCGCTGTGCTTTCAGAGAGAGTCCTTCAAAGATCGCATCATTATCACCGCATTTATCCTCTCTACACTGGCACTGCTGCTCTACTCCATACTGAGGCCCCTGCTGGACAGAATGAGCTCCCAGACAGCAAATTGAATCGAATTTACGCCCATCTTTACTGTTGTAGGCGGAACAGACCACCGTTTACGCACCCTCTCTTCCTCTCAACACCTGCGTAAATTCGCCTCGCTCCGCCTGTGAGAAACAGAAAATTTCCAACCAGAAAAACAAAAAAATCACGAAGAAAAAAAATATTAAAAAAAAAAAAGAAAAATGTTGAACAAAATTCTTTTATATAAAAGCAAAGGGAATCCTCCAATTCACAACTCATCTAAAACTAGCTTGAGTCTGTATCCATCATCCCTGCACTAAAATATGTCCCACATCAACAACCAGGGTCAAGGTCAAGGCTCAGGCCACAACAACCAGAACTACAAGAGAAGCGTCAACAATAGAAACGGTAATCCAAACGTTGTTTATTCTCCATACCAAACTCCATACTCAAATGAACAATACACCTACCCAGTCTATCAACAATACGGATATGCTCCTCAAGGATACGTCTCTGCTCAACCATATGTGCAAAAATCTCATATTCCTCATCAACAACATCATATTAATTTAACTACTCAAACTGGTGAAAAAGTTGATTTGAAAAGTTTATCAAGTACTACCCCAAAAACTTCATATTCAACTTTGAATAAATACACTCCAACTCAAACCCATAAAAAGACTCCAAGTGTAAATATTGCTTCTCCTCAATCAAAACCTGCTACTGTTGAATCATCTGCCAATACCGTTAAAAATTCTTTAGCTGAACAATTCAAAGCTCAAGTCGCTGCTAAAGCTGCTAAAGCTAAGGCTGAAGCTGAAGCTGCTGCTAAGAAACCTGAAACTACTCAGACTCCAAAAGAAGAAGTCAAGACAGAAGTTAAGGAAGAAACTAAGGAAGAAACTAAAGAAGAAGTTAAGGAAGAGATTAAAGAAGAAATTAAAGAAACTAAAGAAGAAATAAAACCAGAAGTTAAAGAAGAAGTTTCCGAACCAATTGAAGAGACTAAAAAAGAAGTCGAACCAGTTCAAGAAGAAATCAAACAAGTAACTGTTGAAGAACCAAAAGAACCAAAAGAATCAGAACCTACTGAACAAATCAATACAACCAACGAACAACCAGCCGTTGAATCAATTCCTGAAACTATCGAAGAATCAACCAAAGAAGAAGAAGAAGAAGATGAATCCATTTTCACAATTTCTAAATTCTTAGACGTTGTAAAACAAGCTAAACCAATTGAAGATCCATTTGCAGTTAAATATCCAGAAGGTTTCATTGGTGTTGATCAAAAATTAAAATCTGAAGGTGCTCCAAAATTAAGATATGATCCATTATTCTTATTTCAATTCCAAGATCTTATTAAATTCCCTGTTGATAAAAAATTTAAAGAACAAGTTCAATTTATTGAACAAGGTAGAAATGAAAGATCCGGATCTTCAAGAGGTGCTTCCAATTTCAGAAACTTTGGTCCAGGTTCTAAATCATCTTCTAATTTAAGAAAATTCGATTCTATGAATTCAAGATCAAATTCAAGACAAGGTTCTAAAAGAAGAGGTGGTTCAAACAGAAATGATAGAAAATCTAATAGATTTAGAGATAGAGGTGAAAGAGAAGAAAAAGAACCTGAAATCCCAATTGATGTTAAACCTTTACCTAAATCTGCAACAAGATGGATTCCAAAATCAAGAGCTACTGTTGTTGAAGAAACTAAATATGCACCAGATGGTGTTACTGAATTATTAAGTGAAGCTACTATTGCAAGAAAGGCTAAATCTGCATTAAATAAATTAACTTTAGAATACTTTGATGAAATTTCTGATGAATTATTAGAAATGGCTAATCAATCCAAATGGGAAGAAGATGGTGCTGCTGTTAAACAAGTGTTGGAAATCACTTTTGATAAAGCCGTTGATGAACCTCATTGGTCTGCCATGTATGCTCAATTCTGTGCTAAATTATGTAAAGAAATTTCACCAGAAGTTAAAGATGTTAACGTTTTAGATAAAGAAGGTAATCCATCAAGTGGTTCTGTCTTGGTTCGTAAATATTTACTTTCAAAATGTCAATCTGAATATGAAAAAGGTTGGAGTGAAGATTTACCAACTAATGAAGATGGTACTCCATTAGAACCAGAAATGTTAACTGATGAATATTATAGAATTGCAGCTTTAAAGAGAAGAGGTTTAGGTTTAGTTAGATTGATTGGTCATTTATACGATTTAGGTTTATTAAGAGAAAATGTCATTTTAGTCTGTTTACAAAAATTAATTCAAGAGGAAAATCCAACTGATGATATTGTTGAAAATTTAATTCAATTCGTTAGAACAATTGGTAAAAAATTAGATTCAAATCAAGATACTTCAAGTAAATTAAATTATATTTTTGAAAACATGAAAAAATTATCAGTAAATCCAAAAATCCCAAAAAGATTACAATTCGCATTAATGGATTTAATAGATTTAAGAAATGCTAAATGGGCGGGTGATGATTCTGATAAAGGACCTAAAACAATTAAAGAAATTCATCAAGAAGAACAAAGAAAATATCAAGAAGAACAAAATAAAAAATCAGAAAGAAAAAGAGGTGGTAATAATAACAATAATAATAATAATAATGATTCAAGATCAAATTCATCATGGAGTAATAGTAATCGTGTTCATGAATCAGATTTCAAAAACGTTGGTCGTGTTGGTGCTCCATCATCTTCTGCTCCAGGTCCTCAAAATTATTTCAATTCCAAAAATAAAAATCAAAGACAATTCTCTCAAAATGCTGAAGCTTCAGCTCCTGCCGTTTCAAGTCCTTTAGCAACTAGAGAAAATTCTATAAGAGCTGGTGTTAATGCTTTCCATCTATTAAATGAAACTGAAGAAGAAGATCATGTTGAAGAAAAACAGCAAGAAGTTTCTCAAGAAAATGTTGATGTTTCTGTTGAAGGAGAAAAAACCCAAGTCACTGAAGAATCTAAAGATTGATCATTCTATTTTGCATTTCTGAAAGAAGGAAAAGAAGAAAATTAGTTTTTATTATACAATAAACAAAAAAGATATTATTAAATTGATGTAGTTTATATTGATGTAGTTATAAATAGATTAATATAGCTAAGTAAAAGAAAAGTTTAGAAAACATTCTCATTATTAATACTTGAATCAATTTCAAGAGGTGGATCTTCAGGTCCAAATTTCAATAAAGATTTAGAAGATTTTAAATTACTCAATTGTTTTGTGTAATTTTGTAAAACTTCTTGATTTGAATGTGTTAATGACGTTAAACCTGTCTTAAAGAACATTGATCTTTTTCTTCGAGATTTCTTCTTTGAATCTAACTCAAATGAAATATCTTGAGAAATATCATCTTTTGAATATTCATTAACATCAAAACTTTCAACATAATTCTTTTCCACTGGTAAATTATCTCCATTCAATTGCTGTTCAACGTTCAAATCAGTGAGAACCTCTACTAATTCAGGATCATCTAATTCATTAGTCCCAGCGCTTGTTGCCTTCCACCATCTTAATTTCCTTAAATATGGCTTCTTATCAGCTTTAACCTCTTGAGGAGATAAAAAACTGATATTTTCATCATTATCATACCCACGACTCATTGAGTCATTATACTCATCAACGTCATTGTTTGTTCTATATATCAAACGTTGGAAATCATTAGAAATTTTGATTTGTTGATTATTATCACGTTCCCAAAACAATTCATCCAATTGATTATAATTGATCCCTGCTTCCTCATTTGGGTAATTAACAACGTCATATAGCATTCCTAGTGAGACTGATGCGAATAATAAGATCGTTGAAAGGACGTTGGAGATTGAAACATTGATGAATTTGGTGGAATAATCAATAAGGGTTTTCAATTTAAATATTGAGATTATTAATAGAAGATTTAAGAAGATCGTGATTTCTATTAATCTGGTGATTAGATTCCTCGACATTTGTTTGAGATTGAGTCCCATCTTTGTGAGTTTGATGAGTTATTATGGATCCTATTAAGGATTATAAACCACTTTTTTTTTCAGGAATTATTTTTGTGTCAAAATTATTGTAATTTTCATTACTGTGGTGACTGGTCACTGGTGATGAAAAAAAAAAATCTTTGTTGTTGTTTTTTTCAATAAATCATAATTGTCAAATCAAAATTCACTTAAAATGGAGACAAAAAAGACGTTGTTTGTCACGACGGGAGCCACTGTGATCTTTGAAGAGCTAGTCGAGTTGATACTTGATCCATTATTTCTCAATACGCTAGAACAACTGAATTATTCAAAGTTAATACTTCAATATGGGATCCCTTTAAAAGGTGAAGAATTGTTCTTAACAGCATTCATTAAAGATTCCAAAGTTAAGAATGGAGATAAATGGACAGTTCGTAGGAAAGGGTTAACAATAGAAGGGATTTCATTCAGTAATAACATCAAGGAATTAATAAAACAGTCAGATCTAGTCATTTCTCATGCTGGTACCGGATCTATATTGGATGTTTTGAGATTGAATAAGAAATTGATAGTTGTTATAAATTCTAAATTGATGGATGATCATCAATCTGAAGTCGCTAATGAATTATCGAAAAATAATTATTTATTGAAATCTAGTTTAAATTTAAATGAAGTGATATCAAATTTGAAAATCATCGATGCAATGAATTTTAAATCTTTGCCTACTCCAAATCAAAATGTCATGCAGGAGATACTAATGAGTCTATAGGACTGGACATTGAATTATGAACTCTATATACGTTAAATATTATAGAAACTGTCATTGAATATTCAATGCTTCTGAAACTCTAAGCGGACGGATTTCTAAAAATCAAGATACTACGTAGACGGTTAAAATGGAATATTCACAGTTCAAACTTCATACAGAAGCTATTTTCAAATAAAGTCTTTTTATTCTTATAACCGATTTTGGGGTTTGTTATTATATTTTGTATTGAGTTTTTAAATAAAATTTTCTCTAAATGAAATGCTTCAATAAAATATTACGATCTTCATTAAATTTCTTAAATGATAGAACAGATTCAGTACGAGGTTGTCCTGTCCAATCTTTATCTAAAGGATCATAGTCACAATCTAGTAAACCTGATTTCAAAATTTGATAGGATTCAATAACACTCTTCTCTTTGAGTGGAGAAGATTCTCTATCATCATTAGAAGTAGTAGTATCAGATTGGTGTAATGAGAATAATGTCTTGAAAGTATTTGAAAAAGGTTCTTCAGTTCCTGGATTTTGATCAAATGATAAACTTGGAAGATCTATATCTTTAGCCTGTGGATAATTTTTTCTTTTAATTTTAGTATTTTTAAATCTATTTATGAATTCTTCTGTAACTTTTGCCTTTCTTGATGCAAATCTATTTTGTGCTAAATTATCAGGAAATGGGTTTAAAATCTCCATATATTTATTGAAAAATTCAGATCTTCTTGAAAAAAATGCTAAAAGTCTTGTAAAATAAACTCCAAACACTTTTAATTCTGATGGTAACGCTTGAACCATTTCATATGGATCATACGGATAAACATTTGTAGGTCCAATAAATCTATATTGTATAAGATATCTTGCCTCAGGGAAAACATTATCAAGAACTCTTGCGATTGAATAATAGATAGAATAAACCAGATTATGAATAGGTGATGTGGTTGTATTGATGGTGAATGTTTCACTAGGCATAATATTTATGAAGTTATAAATCATTTGATATAATAATCTTGGAGGATAAGATAGAATATAATCACTAGTGAATTCAGATTTAAAATTTGGATCAAGAACAGAAGATTTCAAAAGCTCAAGTATATTATCAACATGATTTAATAAGAATGGATCATTATGAAGTTCAACGTGAGTTCTTAGGCTTGTAATAAATTCATGAATTTCAAGGAAAATATCAAGAGGATAATTTGGTGTAAATAATGATCTTTGAACAAACAATGAAGACTGCGAAGTGAATGATGCGATTGGGGAAGCATCATCGATCCCATTATAAAAATCACTTAAAATAGAGACAGAACCATTGAAAAACAAAAATCTTAATGAATCTTGCGTTAAAATATCACCAGATTGTAAACATATTGTAACTGGTGCTGCTTTGGAAAAAGCTTTTAAAGCAGAACGATTATCCCCATTCTTATGGAACGTAATCATATCATCAGCTAGTGATCTTAAATAAGATAATGATATAGTTTTATGTTTGAGTGCTATTCTATCTAAACATTCACATTCAGCTTGTTTAGATTTGATTTCTTCTTCTGTTAGATCCCCAATATTTGTCAACACCTGTAATCTTCTTTTAAGTTGTAAGCTCAGCCATACCGCAGCAAAGAATAGATTAGGAGATTCAGTATCTTTATTATCTCCATGCAATGTATTGGCAATTAACGTTGAATAATACAAACGACTTTGAATTGAAGCAGCAGGTTCATTGAAAAAGACAATACGTTGCGATTCTAATGAAGTTGGTTTGACATGTTTAACTAGTTTCACTTTGAATCCAGCACTAGATGGAGATATGTCATTTAAAGGTGAGATTGTGTCAGATGTATTTCCAGTTGTTGATGGAGTTGAATCAGCAGAGTTTTGTAATTCTTTCTTTTGAATGAAATCTTCCCTTTCTTCAGGGGTGAATGATAAATAACTACAAGGAATCCTCTCCTGTCTTATTTTGCAATTCCTACACTCTGGTAATGTTTGGTTACATTTTATTCTTCTTTCTTTGCATTGGAGACATCCTTTATATAAAATGTTAGTAAATTTGGTGGATAGGAAAGTTGAACAATAGACATACCTAGCTTGGAGTTCTTATGTTTTCTTCTAGACTTTTTGGGGTGTGTTGGATCACTGACTGAGCTCATTCTGTTTCTCTATAATGGCAACAAAAGACTGTGTATTTGATCAGTAATATTAGACTTTAATCAGAAAAAAGATCACAGATCAACTGAATTTATGCTATATGAAATTAGAATAAACTTTAGTCAGTCTCAAATTTTCATGCATGTCAAATTAGTCGGGCGATCGTCGTCGATCAAAGAACATTTTGACTCCGATTGAGTCTTGGTCCAGTTGGTGTCCGGGTGTTGATACTTTGAAGTTTGTCCCACAGTCACGTGAAATTAGCATCAATTATGTATAAACACATCTTGTGTCATTTTTTCAACTCTTCACTTTATAATTTCACTTCATTTAACTTCAAATCATGTGTCGTTTTCTTATATTTAAAGGTAAAGAACCAATTCTTTTATCACATCTTCTCACAAGACCAGCTCACTCAATCATAAAGTATGTATTCTTCATCAACCCCAATTAAATACCCTTTTACTAACTGATCTCACAATTAGTCAATCATTTGATAGTAGACTAAGGCTTGATAAAAGAAGACCAATCAACGGTGATGGGTTCGGTGTTGGTTATTACTCATTAGACCCAGAATTAGAATCAGGTCCTTGTGTATTCAGAGCAATCACCCCAGCTTGGAATAATATGAACCTTGAAAGATTAGCAGAGAAAACAAAATCAAATTTAGTGTTTGCTCATGTTAGAGCTTCAACTTATGGTGTGCTTTCAGAGACTAATTGTCATCCTTTCACTTATCACTCTTTAATGTTTATGCATAATGGTGGGTTGGCTAATTTTAATATCGTTAAAAGAAGATTAACAAATCATATTAAAGATGAATATTTCTTATTTTTACAAGGCTCAACAGATAGTGAATGTTGTTTTGCATTGTTTTTAGACACGTTGGATAAGATGGGTGTTGATCCAAAGAGTGAAAATATATCTCATTCATTATTAAGAGAAGCATTATCTAAAACTATCGAATATATTAGAATTTGGACAACTGAAGTTTCAAATGAACCTTCATTATTAAACTTCGCTGTCACTAATGGTGATTCAGTTGTCGTTTCAAGATATATCACATCTAAAACTGAAGAAGCTGCATCATTACATTTCAGTTGTGGTAGTAGTTTTGTTGAATATGAGCCAAATCAATACAGAATGGAAAGATTAGATCGTGGACAAGACGTTATTATGGTTGCTTCAGAACCGTTAACTTTTGAAAGAGGTGACTGGATTGCTGTTCCTACAAATTCAATTCTAACGATCAAGAATCAAACAGTTTTATTACATCCAATTATTGATGAATTTTATCAAGAAGATCCATTATATAGTCGTTCTTCAGATTTTGCAGAGAGTAAAGGTTTGATGGGTTCGATTCCTGTTTCTGATCCTGTCGACTCAGAGTTGCCTCCATTGGAAAGAGAAGGCCGTTCTAGACCAGTTACTGTATCATAATCAATAAATAAATGACATTTTATGAAATTTTAGTATTTGTAGGTGACACTTATAATATAAATTTTCGGTGATGGAAGAGAGGGAAAAAAATTAATTTATAAAGAACTTGTACAAAAGACTGATATAAAAAGCACCAATAAGCGCATAAATCATCATCATGTCTTATAGAGGTTTTGGACTAGACACTATTGGGAATGGAGCCCCAAAACCATACTCTGAAATGACTCAAGAAGAACAAGCAGAAGAAGGTGCAAAACAAATGATTGAATTCATGTCTTCATGTCCTGGTAAATCAGCAATTTCTGGTGTCACTGGTTTTGCATTAGGTGGTGTCTTTGGTTTATTCATGGCATCAGTGAGTATACATCCTTCACATATGTGGTCTCCTTTTGAAATATACTAACTTTTATCTAAAATAGATGGCGTATGATGCACCAATCGGTGGTGGTATAACTAGTATATCAGATTTACCTTTCAAACAACAAGTTAAATTACAATTCGCAGATATGGGTGGTAGAGCATGGTCAAGTGCTAAAAATTTCGGTTATATTGGTATGATATATGCTGGTGTTGAATGTGGTGTTGAATCGGTTCGTGCTAAAAATGATATATATAACGGTGTTGCAGCTGGTTGTATCACTGGTGGTGGATTAGCCTTTAAATCTGGACCACAAGCTGCATTAGTTGGCTGTGCAGGTTTTGCTGCGTTCAGTACAGCAAGTAAGTATCTTTACATTCATTTATTTAATTTACTTTATACTAACCTTTTAAAATAGTTGATTTATACATGAGAAGTGAAAATGGAAGACCACCAACCAATGATTACGACGAATGAACATAATGAACAAAAATGTATATATAGAAACCCTCTACAATGAATGTAATTGTATTAAATAAAAGGAAATTAAATCTTTAAAAGTAAATACACAATAACCGATAAACCAAGAAAGTAAAAACCAGTAAATAAAAGAATTGAAAACGAATAAAAGTCTAGTTTATTCGGTGTCTTAGTAGTAGTGTCCTTTAATATAGTACAATTGTCCTTGTCATCATTATGAAACGTTTTGATTAGATCATTTATCTTATTTTGATCATTCAACAGTATGAAATCATCATTTAAATATTCATCAGTTTGAACAGATTGATCAATCAATAAAGGTTGAGTTTTCATCCTTTGTAAAGATTCTTTCAGTCTTGAGTCGGTTTCTCTTATCAAATTCTCTTTAACTTCTGTGAAGGTATGATTATATCGTGATGATGATGATATCAGTCTTCTTTGTCTGGGTACTATATCTTCATCTTCTCTTTCAGGTAGATTTGACGGGAGTGGTGGTGATGATGATGATGAAGGTGTGGATATCAGGTATGGTAGTGGTAATGGATCCCCAAGGTATCGTTTGACGTCTTTTGGTGTGATTTTTGTCACGTTCTTTATGATTTTTTTATTGTCTTGTTGATGTTCGAGCTCATTATTGTTTGGATGAAGTTTTCTATGTAGATTTTGGATTCTTTCTCTATGATTTGAATTAACTAATATAGAATCATTTCCAGGGATTCTATTCATTATATTCTGCGTTTGTTATATCTTCATAACTTTGTGGTTTTATTGATGTTTGTTTTTACAAGTTTGTTTGTTTACTTTTTTTCAAAAATAAAAAAAACTCACCTCAAATGTATTTTTTGGAAATTTTGGATAAAGAAATTGATTACAATTAATTTTAATAATGAAACACTTTTGGAATTTTATAAATATGATATGGAACTAATATATGAGACAGAGAACAAAACACAAGAATCTTAAAAGGCTTGAAGATATATAAAAAATGACAAAACATAAATCAAATAAATAAGAATGTAAAATAAACTATGATAAAGAATTAAAAAGATCAAAAATAAAATTAAAATAAAGTTAAACACACTGTAAAAAAACATAGACCCATTCCTAAGTCAGCTATATATATAAAGTAAGAGAGTGGATGAAGGATGTTCATACCACCACTAAAAAAAATGTTAAAAAATGTGATCAAAAAGACTATTAAAAAAGAGATAAAATAAAATGCAAATATATAGTCAAAGGAATGAATTCAGTCTCTTCATATGTCAATTAGACCATAACTAACCATTGAAAATCTGTGTTTGGTAAAAAGTAGGGTATATTTATAAATTCTAATTTATTTAAAATGAAAAGTTAGTTGGGTTACCAGTATTGAAAGTAAATTGGTTACCATCTTGTTCTGGACTAATTCCAGTATCATCTAATTCGTCATCTGGAGCGAAATATTTATCAACGATTGAGAAAGCTTTTTCATAAATTCTTGAATTTTCATTGTTTTGACATTCAAAGATTTTTTCCATACCACCACATTCTTCAATAAAGATTGCATTTTCATTTTCTGGTAAACCTCTACCTTCCTTATCTAGTTCACCCATCTTTAAGATATTTTCTAAAGCATCTAAAGTAACTTCAATGATTTTATTATCAGCAACAGCTAATAAATCACACAATGGTTTAATACAACCTTGACTAACTAAATATCTAATAATATCAGGTCTTGTTAAACCACCTGATGAAGCATTTGAAATGGCCCAACATGCTTCCTTTTTAGTTTTATAATCACCATTTTCTAATAATCTAATCACAGGAGGAATTAAGTTAGCTTCAATAACAGCTTGTATTTGATCTGGATTACCAGCAGTAATATTTGAGATGGTCCAAGAAGCTTCTTTTTTAATTGAATCCTTTGGTGATGATAATAAAGGTAATAACGCTGGTAATAAACCTGCGTTAATAACGATTTGAGTTTGTAAATCATTACCAGTAACAATATTACCAATGGCTCTTAATGCAGGAGTTTGAACTAAAGTTGAACTATGACCTAATAATTCAACTAATCTTTTAGGAATTCTATTGTCAACGACAGCTTGAATTGCTTGGGCAGGACCATCAGATAAATAAGAAATTGCCCAACAAGCATCAACTAAAGTTTCAACATCAACAGAATAAATTAATTTTGCTAAAGTTGGTAAAGCTTGACTCACAATATTCCAATCAGGTTGAGGATTTTTACCTCTACATAAATTAGATAAAGCCCAAGTTGCAGTTCTAACTAAAGTCATTTTGGAAGTATCAAATAATGATAAAACTGGAGGCATTGCATTACATTGTAAGACAAAGTCTCTATATTCAGAAGAGTCACCAGCAACATTACCTAATGCCCAAATAGCTTGTTCTCTGACGTCTAAAGATTGAGAATATAATAATTGAACAAATGATGGAACTGCACCAGCTTGAAGAACAAATTCAGTTTGTTTTGAACTACCAGACGCAATATTGGTTAAAGCCCAAGCAGCTTCCAATTGTAAAGCCTCATTTTGATGGCTCATTAAAGAGACTAAAGTTGGAACAGCACCAGAATTAATAACTAAATCAATTGGAGGATTTTTTTCTCTTGATAAAACTTGTCTAAATTTAATAGTTGCTTCTAATTGAGATTCGTAATCATTTGAATTTAGTTTTTCCATCATTCTTGGTAATTCTTCTTGTAGTTCCCTTAAAAAGGAAGATTCATCGTCTTTTTTAGCTTCATCTTCATCATCAGAATCAGGAAGTTCACTATTGAAATTTCTTCTTTTAGCTAGAGTTTCATCTCTTTTCGCCTTTCTTAATTCAACGGTTTGATTTTCACGACGACGACGTAGTTCATCAGCATTGAATCTACCTTTGTTCTTGAAATTGGTACGACGATGGTCTGGAACGTACTTGTTTGTTGATTCTGAATCCATTTCGATTGCTGATTTTGCTGCTAAATGTTGAAGAATTTCTGAACTAAATATTTTTTTTTGTTTTTCTGCGTTCAGAAAAGAAAAAAAAATATAAATAAAGGGAAATTATCCGAATACGGGAATTCCCTGATATGGATAAATGAGTTGGCGGGTAACCAAAACAAATAGATTTAACCCGCAAATTCAACTAAAAGAAGACCACCAGATCCAATTAAAGAGCCAATCATGACAGTCAACCTCAGCAAACCGTTCACTCCAGGATACACTTCACTGGAGCCACACTACAGAATTGGCTACAGTCCCTTGTACGTGTCTCCAACTTACAAATTCGTCTCAATTCTAAAGAAAACTTGTTTTGGGTTTGGTGTGATTGGACTATACGCTTCACATTTGATGTTTTACACCCCAACCTTGTTTTCTGAATCCTTGATTTACTTGGTGTCCACTCTATCCGTCATTCCATTCCCATTGGCTCATTATTTTACTCAGCATCATGTTTCTAGAATATGGAGACTATACGACTCTAATAAGGATCAAACATTAGAAAATTTAACTAATGATGAGACTTTAGTAGCTGAAAAGATCTCAATCACAGGGAGAAAATATTACAACACTTTGATTAAAGTGAAAGATCTTGGAATCGTTGGTAATTCAATAGTAAAATCAACTTGGAAGACAAAAGATGGGTTGTTTTACGTTAAAGATGATATTGGTGGGATCAAAATGGATCGAATTTGGGGAATTGCAGAACGTAATTCTGGGATTGATAATGGGAGATATTTCGGGAAGTGAGTCTGTGTCATCTATTTATTATGTTTTTCTATTTATCTTATTTATTTATTTATTTTAATTCTTTATATCGTATTTCAGTATTTTGTGGAAAAAAATCTCATCACTCCCGTTACCAAAAAACATCAACACAAATATTTACAATGAGTGAAACAAACATGGAGATTGACGTACGTTTAGCCTATGATGTATATTGACCACAACACATACTAACACAATCAGTCCATTGAAGTGATAACAAGACCGAATGCTATATGGGTTCAAGGCGTGGATGATCTATCAACAAATGATGTCAAGGAATACATTAAAAAATACACTGAAAGTGAATTCAAGATTGAATGGATTAATGACTCTAGTGGTGAGTATTGAATATATTGATGTCACTTTCTTTAAATATACTAACTATAAACAGTTAACATCGTTTTTGAAAATGATGAAGATGCTAATTCAACACTAAATAAAATAACAAGAAGTGATGAAGAAATTACAGATAATAAAATTGAAAGATTAATACATCCAATCGTTGAAACTAAAAAAGATATTGCCTTCACTTCAAGAATAAGTAATTCAAATGATAAAAAAGTCAAAAATGCAGCAATTTATTCAAGATATTATTTATTTAATCCAAAGGAAGAAAGAGAAAGAGTAAGACCAAGAAATAGAAAGAGTGATTATCGTGAAAGAGAGGTAATTTCAAGAAGAAAAAGAAATAATGAAGATGAAGATTTATTCCCAACTAAAGTTGTCACAAATGATGAAGAAGTTAAAGATGAAGAAGTCAAAGATAATACAAATGAAGTTTCAATTTTTGATAGAATTGGTGAAGCAAAACTCAAATTATCTTCAAATTTAGCTGCTCAAGAATTAGATAACGATGATTTGTTTAAACAATGAATACACTACAGTATAGTTAAATAGTAATAACTCTATCATTTGATCTTATAACGACTTTTTTATCACATAAATATTTAAAAAGAAATATAACAGTACCGTAAATTAAAGAAATAAAAAAAACCACACAAACACACAATTGATTGAGAACCAAAAAACTGGATAGTCTTAAATACAGATGAAGTCATCTATAACAATAAAGATAAACCAGCAATTAAAACGGAACCAATTCCGACAGAGTAAACATTGGCACCATTTTCTGAAGCTTCTTTGTTGTTGGTTTTGTTGAATCTACCATATGAATGAGTACCAGTGGCATCTGGTGTTTCTGATCTTTGAGTTTTGTTGAATCTACCATATGAATGAGTACCAGTAGCATCTGGAGTTTCTGATCTTTGAGTTTTGTTGAATCTACCATATGAATGAGTACCAGTAGCATCTGGAGTTTCAGATCTTTGAGTTTTGTTAAATCTACCATATGAATGAGTACCAGTAGCATCTGGAGTTTCAGATCTTTGAGTTTTGTTGAATCTACCATATGAGTGAGTACCAGTAGCATCTGGAGCTTCAGATTTTGGAGTTTTGTTAAATCTACCATAAGTATGGGTATTAGTAACAGTAGCATCACCAACAATTTGTTCTTGAGCATTAACTGAGGCAACAGTTAACGCACCAACAGTGACTAAAGTAGAGAATTTCATTATTAACTGTGTTGAAAACTTGAATTTTAGTTGAAGGTTTATCTTTGAATTTATTCTTTTTTTTTTTGTTATTTTTTTTTGTATTGAAAAAGGCTCTCAATTTTTCCTATGCAGCCGATAGTGATATTTACAATTTTAATTCGTTAAACTAATTCGCGAAAATCCGAATTGGGTAATTCTCCAGCCAAATTGAGAAAAAAATTATCGCAAATTATTTTTTCGGTCCGGAAATTAATTGCGAAATTCGCGAAGTTCGCGGGTGTTTATGTAATCATAATTTAGTCTTTAGTCTTTAGTCTAGGCTTTGGAGACTAGAGTCTAGGACTAGTTGATTAATTAAAGCTTAAGTGTCCGTACCAACAGCTCGTAAATTATTATAAGGAAATGTACCTAAGTGCAAATCTTAGCATAAAGTAATTTAAAGGGTGTAAAAATATTATTTATCTTTGGTAACTGGTTCAAAGGATATAAACAAATTTGAATCCAAGGTACCAAGAACGACACATATGTGTGTAGTAACCCGTGAGTGTCTTCAACTTGACGGGTTATATAATCAATGAGATCAAATATATGAAGCTAGGAATATATCCAGCTTCAAAGATCTAATTTGGAGAAGATAATAACTTAAGGTTGGAGAATCATCCAGATTTTACAGCAACTATGAAACCAGCTCGTTCTTATTGGTGTTTTTCTATTATATAAACGTTTATACGACTCAACCTTTACAATGTAAATCGTTAATAATAAAATTATTTGTATAGATCTTATAACTAGATTGCATCTTGATTCTTATCACGGTGAACAAAGGCGCACAGCCTCATGATTGTTTACTATACAATTTAGATCAGTCGCAGCTTGTTGATTATGATTTTATATATGTGACCGTTTTTATTGTTCATTGGAATTTAATTACATCATTTTTGCCAATTTAAACTTTCTTTATAAGGAGGATCTACAATAAAGTAGACTTTTTAATAATATTTTAACCTCTCATTTGGTGATCAATTTAATGATCAGAGTTTATCCTCATTTGAATTCTTGTCAAATTGGAGCTAGATATTTAAAGTGAAGAAATTCTCCCTAATTCCAATCACTTGAAAGTAACACCAATTCAACTCATTAGTTCATTAAATCATGCCAATTAATACCAAAGCGTATACAAATATCAACGTCAGTTATGGGATTAGAATATTCCAGACAATCTTCTTAATCATCAATTTAGGTATCACAGCCGCTGTGATAAATCAATATTATAACGGTGGAGCAGCTGGATTCTTAATGTTTGTTATCGTATTCAATTTAGTCTATTTCATCGTTGGATTCTTATTGGTAAACTTAAGACCTGGTGTCATTGTCCCTGGTGTCGTTTTTGTGTTTGAATCAGCTTTAGCGCTCTTTTGGTTTATTGGATTCATTGCTTGGGCCGCTGAAATTGGTGGTGTTAATTGTAATTTCAGATATGTTGGTTATTATTTTTCTTCTTATTCGTTCAACAGAAGTATCTGTCATGCCTCAAAGGCAGTTATTGCATTTGGGTTATTCCAATTCCTTTTATTTACAGTTACTTCACTCATTGTCGGTCTTGAAGTGGCACGTCCAATTATTGCCAACAATCCAGCTAAATTATGGCAAACCGCTGTAACTTCAGGTTTCGCATTGGATAGAACATTGTTGGGTTTATTGAGTCCACCAGCCACTAATCCAGACGTTGAAGAGTCGATTCCAGATCCTAATGTTGAAGAGAAAGAAGTTGAAGTCTCTCAGGATCATCTTGAAGATCATCAAACCGTTGTTGATGATCCAATTGAAGGGTCTGTTCCAGCTGTCGTTCCTGCTGTTTCAGAGACTAGATAAGAGATGCCACCCCAGCTAATAATGATACCCTAATAATCTTCTAATCTTCTTTCCAGTATTTCTCTTTCACATCTAATAATATAATTTCTTCCACCGTCTCGTAGTCTTTTACTGTGTCTCTCCATATAAAAATATCACAAAAAATTCCATAAAAAAATCAACAATTAAAAAACAACTAAACTCTTCAACAATTCAAAGATTAAAAATGAGCAAAACAAACACAAATCTTTCCAAATACAAGATCGTCTTCTTGGGCGAGCAAAGTGTTGGTAAGACCTCCTTAATAACAAGATTCATGTACGATACCTTTGATGATAATTACGCTGTAAGTATATTAAAATCTCACATCAACGAATTCCACATCATTCTAACCTAAACAGGCCACAATCGGAATTGATTTCCTTTCCAAGACAATGTACCTAGATGACAAAACAATCAGACTACAACTATGGGACACTGCTGGTCAAGAAAGGTTCAGATCATTAATTCCTTCATATATTAGAGATTCTCACGTTGCTGTGGTGGTTTATGATATCACATCCAAAAAATCGTTTGATTTGGTCAATAAATGGATCGAAGACGTTAAAAGTGAACGAGGTGAGAATGTTGTCATTTGTTTAGTTGGGAATAAGAACGATTTGGTTGATCAAAGACAAGTTTCTATTGAAGATGGTGAGAAAAGATCAAAGGAATTAGGATGTCAAATATTTATTGAGACAAGTACGAAGTTAGGTTATAATGTTAAGAATCTGTTTAAGAAGATTGCTAAAACTCTTCCTGATTTTGAAGAAACTAAAGAAGATAAAGTTGAGAGTGAGTATTTATTCAATTTAGTTTAACTCAATTCGTGAATATTGTTTACTAACCAAACACAGAAATTGATATTGCAGTAGAGAACAACCAAGAGGAATCTCAGTGTCAATGTTAGTCTCCATCCATCTCTTCAATTTAAATCATGCTGTACAATAAATTCAAATCTGTCATTTTCCTCTGTGTAATTAATTTTTTCTCCCCATAAAAAAATTGAAATAAATCAGTCTCTCCTTAAACTATTCAAACCATCAAAATAATGTTGAAATCAAACATCATCAACTCGTCTGTCTTACTAAGAAGAACCATCGTGACTCAACGAGACGTCACGCCTCAGAAATTGGCATCTTCGCTACCATTAGGAAGCGTGGACACCAAACCATCGAACTCACTAGAATATGTCACCACAACATTAGATAACATTGTCAATTGGGCTAGAAAATCTTCATTCTGGCCAGTCACATTTGGACTAGCATGCTGTGCTGTTGAAATGATGCATGTTTCCACCCCAAGATATGATCAGGATCGTTTAGGGATCATTTTCAGAGCATCACCTCGTCAATCTGATATCATGATCGTTGCAGGGACATTGACTAATAAGATGGCACCAGCATTAAGACAAGTTTATGATCAAATGGCTGATCCTAAATGGGTCATCTCAATGGGTTCATGTGCTAATGGTGGTGGGTATTATCATTATTCGTATTCTGTGGTTAGAGGATGCGATCGAATCGTGCCTGTTGATGTTTATGTTCCAGGATGTCCACCAACTGCTGAAGCGTTGATGTATGGAGTGTTTCGATTACAAAAGAAGATGAATACGAACAGGATCACCAGGTTGTGGTATAGAAAGTGAGTGTTCTATTTATTTATTTATTATTTATTTATTTATTCATTATTTACTTATTTATTTATTTATTTGTTTATTTATTTATTTATTCTTTATTCATTTCTTTATTCCTTATTTATCCATTCTTTATTCTTCATTCATTCTGTGGTATCATGTATGTACTGACTTATATCATTTAAGTACTCCGACTAAATTTCTCCATCTAGAATCGAAAAAAACAAGCAAAAAAAATTCAGCTAGGCAAACAACTCGTCAGGTCTCTATCTCTCTCTAATCGGCATGGTCAAAACGTTGATAGACCTCGTACAGTATGACTGTCCAGGTCACCTGTCGCTAACTACCGAGCAGCTAGAGAAGAAGCTCTACCATTATTATCAGGACAAATACAACGAACAAGAAGGTATCTTATCAGCGCCATTTGAAGATAGTCAAGATTATAAGACTCTAACAAAACATCAAAGTATCACCACAGTGAATGAATACCACGATGCTCACAAACTATGGACTCCTCGTTTATTCAATAGTCAAATTTTCCCAGATAGCAAATCAAGAGATACAAGAACAATTCAAGAAGAGAAATCCTATGATGGTTTTATTAATTACGCCCATTTGCCAAAAACTATAGGAAAAGATCCAATTCCTGCTCTTGTTCATCATACCTCTGTTTCTTTAAATGGATCTGTGTATATTTTGGGTGGTGGTCTAAAATTCTCAAGGGAATCTAATTCACATTTGATAAATACTGATAATATTATCATTAATGCCAAACAATTACCATTTCCACTAGATAATGAAATCATACATCATGCTGCTTTGATCCCCAATGCAAATCTTTATACAATTAGTACTGATTCAAGTAATATATCAAAAGTGGAAGTTTCTGGTGATGTTCCTCCTCCTCTATTTTGTGTATCATCAAGTGAAATTACCAAAAGACATATTTTTTATTATGGTGGGTTTCAATTCGTTGATAAGATTACTAAAAGTGAAGATGGGAAATTCATTATAGATAGAGATATTTTATTAAATAATTGTGGTTATATTTTAGATACTTTCACTTTAAAATTCAAGAAATTTGAATTAATTGCACATCCAACTATTCTAACAAAATCACCAGTTACTGTTCCAAGATTTGGTCATACAAGTACTTCATTAAATATTCATAAATGTCTGAATGATACAGATGAAACTATTCCTGCAACCGTTTTCATAATGGGTGGATTTAAATTAAATGAAGATGGGGAATTTGAAACAATTGCTGATTTATGGAAAGTTGAATTCTCAACAACATATAAAGGAAAACATAATTATTTAGAATTTGGTGAAACTTTATTAGCAACTCCAATTAATAATAATTTAGAAACTGAAACCATATTCCCCAAATCAAGAGCTTTTCATATTTGTGAATTTTTAGATTCTGAATATACCTTTGGTGATAATCAACCTGAAGCATCTTATACAAACATTCATAAAGTTGGAATTGCAAGACCTTCCTCTCCAGACTCTACAACCTCTATAAATATTGGAAATTTTAAAAAATTAAATAAAAAACTAGTTGTCCATGGTGGCACTTCAAATAATGATATTCTTGGTGATTTTTGGTGGTTTGATTTAGATGATGAAGTATGGACAGAAGTCACTACATATTGTTTAAAATATGAAGAAGATGAAGAAGGTCAAATCTCTTTCAAAGAGGAATTATTTGAATGTCAAGTTAAAAACGTTTGCCATCATTCAATGATTATTGATAAATATATTATTTTATTCTTAGGTGCTATTCCATCTGCTTATGATACAGAATTCGAAAAGGTTGATAAAGTTGAAGATGTATCACGATTAGCTTACAAAATGAGTGAAAATTCAGAAAAATCATTATATAACAGACTATTTTGTTTGAATTTAGTAAGTCAAACATGGATATTTTTAAAATGTTATCATGATTTCCAAATCTTGAAAGAAAATGAAGGAAAAGGTTCAGCTTTGTCATCAATTGGTTCTTCAATAGTTGGAAGTAATTCAAAAGTTGTATTTACTGGTGGTTACCTCAAATCTGATGTTAGAGAAAACACAAAAGGAATAGATAATTATGGGGTTTTGTCTGGAAATATGTCAGTTTTTGAGTTTCCTTTAGGGACTTCAACAAATGAAAACATTAGAAAAATTTAATCAATTTCTTTGGCTGGTCCACTATCTATTTTATCTATTTTTACATCTTTTGAATTGCACTTTTTTTTTTTTGATTTTTGAATATAATGAAGTTTTTTTTTTAATAGCTAAATAGAATTTCAAAATTGTATAGAGATATTCATACGCTAATGTTTTTTTAAGGATGACCTTTTTAATAATTGTATCGTTTATTGTTCAGTCTAACAAGTGGGTGAAAACCCATTTACAAAATTGTGATAATTCGATAACTTAAATGTGAAAATGATAAGGTTTGTGATTACTTGTGGTATTAACTTAAATCTAAGTGACATTGAGAGGTCAATAAGCTCTATTGGATTCATTTTAACAGAACCGTAGATTAAAAAGCTTCTAAGTTCTGTGAAGAAAAATTTTGATCTTTACGATATATTATTAAAAGAGTTTGTTGGTCCTTTTTCATTTAATAATCATTGAATTTATAATTAAGCGGTTCTAATGATGAAAGATCTTCCTATGATTTTTAAATTAATATAGATCATAATTTATTTGGATCTTTGTGAGAGATGGTTTTGATGAACTATGGCTTAAGTCTTTTTTTAATGTAGTGACTTAACAAAGTTATTTTCAGCAGAGAATAGAAATTAGTTTAATCCATCTCATATACAAGCAAGGAGGAATATCATTAATACATTTCTTTAGAAGCCAAGGACTTCCAATTTTCAACTATTTATTTTAAGATTATTTTAAAATTTTAGTAAATTTACAACCAAGTCACTTAATACTGTGATCTTATTACCTTCTGGTACCTCCAAAGTGACGTTATGTTAACTTATCTACGTTATTGACCGTGACTTTAGTCATTCTAAAAAACACATCATGAAATTTCCTGTAATATTCGATATATGAACAGTCTAACAAAGAAATGATATTGCCTGCAACAGTTGGAAAATTTTATATACTCATTTAGAAATTAATATTTGTCAATTAATTGTTTTCAAAATCCTTTAAAATAATAGATCAATGTATGCTCATTGCTTTCATCTTAATACGATGAACATGAATTGGGTATTGTGAATACTAAAAGTTTGAAAATATCTCTACTTAGTACTAAATAAGTTATTTAACGATATTGATTTTGTAAGATTGATGAAGTTGACTCCTAACTAGCTAGCGAGATACCTATATGCGATTATTAATAAATTGATTGAATTATCGATGTCAACGCTACAGCTAACAGCTTATCAATCGTGGACGACGACGACATTTATGAATATATCGACTTAAATTATAATATTATAAGAATATTAATATATTATAATAATTTACTCAATCATGATTTAATAATTATAATTTAAAGATTTATAATTTTAATTTGTAAAACAGCTCTCAATTATATGAAATAATTGAAAAATTAGTACTCCATTAATAATCCCGACTATCACCGGCTTGGAGTTAGGTGATTGCTAAATAATTCTGGCACAATAGGGCCCCTATTGTTCAGTGTTGAATGGTGGTGAGCTTACTAGTACAGTAAGCTGACAATGGTATAAGTAAATACAGATATATTGAATACTTGGTTAATATATCTAGGGTTTGTTAATTCCTGTAATATTTATCGTTATCTCCAACAATCTTGTGGTTCAGAATTACTTCAAAAGTGTATAATAGAATGAAAAGAGATGAAAGAAATTGGTTTTATGATTTCAATTCACATTAGTAAATTGTAATTGAATTAATCGTGTTGATATTTTGACACTTAAAACAGCGAATCAACCAATGGATAAGAGTCATAAGACTCCTTTTTTTGAATCATGTATTTCATTTTGAAGACATAAATGGTAATGTACCCCGGATATATTGTGGCTTCTTTGTGTCTACTGTGTAGTGTGCACTGTGTAGTGTGCACTGTGTAGTATGTACTCTTTTTTTGCCCACTTGGCGCTGTGAACAAAACTGTTAACTTGAATGCAAATATACTGTATATGGCATAAAGTTATTTATAAGCATAAGCCACAGAATCTCCTCCAGGTAATCTTAGCTCAAAAGATCGAACGATTATTCATTATAAATACAAGTTACAACCCCTTATCCCATTCGAACAAAATCCAGATAAATTCATCAGCAAACAATGTCATTACTTAAATTAGAACAAACAAAGACTACACCATCAATTCAAATCGAATTGAAAAACCCAAACGGATATAATGAAGGATTTGGAGACAATTATTTAGACCATTTACCACAAACTACAAAAGAAAGATTGATCAAGTACAATATTGATCTATCTAATGGATATCCAGAAAGACCTAAAAACATTCCAATTTTCATTGATGATGCTTTAAAGATTCGTGATAAACCAAACGAAAATTATATTGAAAGAGGTAAAGATGCAGATCCTGAAAAGAAGGCATTATTCGCAAAAGTTAAGCAGGTTAAACATTTAACTAAATACATTGGAACTGAATTGGTTGGTGTTCAATTACAAGATCTTGATGAAAAAGAATTAGATGAATTAGCTTTACTAATTGCTGAAAGAGTCGTTGTTTTCTTTAAAAATCAAGATTTATCACCACAAAAGCAATTAGAAATTGGTGAATTCTACTCTTCTAATAACGTCGAAGTTCATCCAATGGCTGCCCATATTCCTGGTTTACCTGGCTCAACTGTCGTTTGGGCTAAATTCAATAAACGTTATCAAGAAACTAGTTATAGTAAAGGTGTGTTTACTGGGTTACACACTGATTTAGTCCATGAAGTTAATCCAGCAGGTATTACACATTTACATATTGATGCAATTCCTGAAACTGGAGGAGATACTGTTTGGGTTTCAGGTTATGGAGCATATGATAAATTATCTCCATCTTTTCAAAAATTTTTAGATGGTAAATTTGTGATTCAAAGATCAGGTCATCAATATTTAGATAGACAAAATATTTTGAATGGTTCTAAGTTTATTGAAAGAGAAAATCCTCTTATTGTTACACATCCTGTTACAGGCTGGAAAGCATTAAATATCAATCCTTCAATGACTGTCAGAATCGTTGGATTAGAACAACAAGAGTCTGATTTAATTTTAAAATATTTGAATGAGATATATGCCTCAAACTTAGATATTCAAGTAAGATTCAACTGGCAAAACAACCAAGATTTTAAATTAGGAGCTTCTGCAGTTTGGGATAACAGAATTAGTCAACATGCTCCTGTTAATGATTATTTAGATTCGAAAGATAATAGACATGCTGTTAGGGTTAGTTCATTGAGTTATCCATTGACTTTTGATCCAAATTCAAAGTCTCAAAGAGAGGTTTTATATCCAAATTGATTTGAAATATTTGCTATAGCTGCAGCTGGCTGTACGTGATTATTAAAATACAGATAAATGATATACCTTTTAAATAATCCGTAGTGCTTTTTGACTTTATTTAATTTCATGAAGATAATTCACTAGATACTTCTTACTCAATCTAAAATCCCTCATTTTAATTAAAGTACTAATCGCTGATAGCTTATTTTTATAATAAACGACTTTATTTGAAACTCTGAGTATTTACGTTTTCAAGTTTTGTGGTAATAATAATCCTTGAATTCTCTACGATAAAGCTAGAGAATGGGAAAATGTATATATTGCTTTTAGTGGCCTAATGTACTATCAATTGGATGTATTGTGTGATTGTTGATTTATGAAGTGTTGTAAACTAGACATTATTCAGAATTTCCAATTTTGTTATAATATGAACTTATATGATTTGTTCAAACAATTATTGATTAATGATAGTTTAGGACGGCACGGTCATAATATATCATCGAAACAAAGGAACTTAATGATACCACTCAGTGTCATTTACTATTACATACTATGTACTTGAATCAAGCTTGATACCCTTTTGATGAGTTTGCGGTTTTACTTCAAGATAAAATAAATTCATAATAGTAAACAATCAAAAGCGTTTCAATGATATGGTTACAGTTATTGAGGAATCAAATGTGTGTCTATGAGATTACTTATAGTTACTACTAGCTATCATCCATGTTTTCATACATCCTGATCTCAATTTCATTCCATCTATGATATCTCATTAGAACCACATTTTAATTGTTATTAATTCTATCAAAACACAGAATCTCCACAGGTTTCAAGGGAATTGTCAAAGTGAAATTACAGAAAATCCACATTAAAGCTGAATTTTTCAGAGATTGGTTTTGTGGTTTTGTGAAAAATGTGGTTTGTGAATGGGTTTTTTAAATCAGTATAAATACCCACAATTCTTTCAACCACTTTCTTTCTTTTACAATTTATGTTCTTCACCTTTAGGAAATCAAAGAAATTCTTTTTATAAAATGCACTTTACTTCCCCATTATTATTATTATCATTCTCCTCTTTAATCTTATCTCAAACTGTTGAAGAAGGTGAAGCTGCAACCAGTGAAGGTTCCGTTGAAGAAATTGTTACTGAAACCACTGCAATTACTACCACTGTTATTGCTTCATCAGACGAATATGAATCTGCTGCTGTTACTGAAGCCGGTTCATTAAGTGTTCCTGAAACTGAAACTGAAACAGTTGAAACTACTTTAACCAAAGCTGGCAATCACACTATTGCAGGGGTTCTGGATAAAACTGAAAATGGTGCCAATAAAGCCTTAAAATATGCTACTTCTGGCATTATCGGTGGTTTAGCCTTTGCTGTTGGTGCTGTTTTAATTTAGAGTTGGTTTATTTTCTTGTTGGTTTTTTATTTAGTTCAATTTCATCAGTTTAATATTACTTTCTTTTTAGGTCATGCTTTTTTAATACACTTTTAGTTTTATGATTTTATTTTGATACATTTTTTGTCTTTATGTTTTTGTTTCCATATGTTTTTATTTTGAGTTCTATTTATTCATCATTTTTATTTTTTGATTTTATTTATTTTTTGTTTTACCTTTTAGATCATTTTTGTTTTTACATTTTCATTTTATTAATATTCCAATCTTTTTTTAATGGAGTTTTATCTTACCTTTTTTTTGATTCATTTTTAATCAAACTCAACCCAATTTTTAGGTTCCCTTCTTCTTTTCAATAGTTTTATTTTCATCATTTTTTATATATTTTTCTGTCTTCTTCTAATAATAATTTATTTTCTGGGTTGAAAATTAATGACTGTAGAATAAGAATACAAGATTTGAACGTTAGTTTTTATATTGCCAATTATATACAAAGAGTAAACAATATTAAGTAAAAGAGAGTAAATTAAATCAATCAAGCTAAACCTTGAGCACCATATTGAGCAATAAAATCATTAATTTTTTTACTTAAAACTTCATCTTTTCTAACTCTTAATTGAACTTTTGAAGCTTCAGCGAATGAAGTTGCTTGTAGTTTTTCATCTAAACCTCTTGCTAATTTTGCAGCATTTTCAAATAAATCAACAGCTTCATCAATTTTATTTTCTTGTAATTTTAATTGAGCTAAAGTAATTTGAGCTAATTCAGATTTTTCATCTAATTTAATTGCATCTTCTAAAGTCTTTGAAGCTAATTTTAAGTTTTCAGGAGTTGGATCTTTTGTTAAAACAGTTGCTTTGTTGACTAATGGAGTGATACCGATTGAAATTTTTGGGAATAAAGCATCTTGTAACTTGAAAGAAATTTCAAATTGTTTTAATGAACCTTCAATATCACCACCATCACCTAGAATTTCACCATAGTAATTTGGAATTTCTGGAGAAGTTGGGAAGTGTCTTTTAGCTTCTTTGAAAGTTTCTTCAGCCTTTGGGAAATTTCCTGATCTATAATCAATACAAGCTAATTGAATATAAGAATAAACATTTTCAGGATTTAATTCTTTTGCCTTTTCAAAATCTTTTCTTGCACTTTCTAATTCTCCTCTTAAGTAAGATAATTGACCTTTATGATAATAAATTTCAGATGATGATGGGTTTAATTCAATAGCTTTTGCAAATAATTTGGAAGCTTCTTCAAATTCTTGTTTGTCTGCTAATATTAACGCTTGGAAAATATAAGCTCTTGATCTAGGGAAGATATTGATTGATAATTCAATTGAGCTTAATGCGTTTAATGGATCAAGTTTTAAGAATTGGAAAATACCCATGTATTCTAATGATAATGCTAATTTTTCATTTAATAATGGGATTTCTTCAGTTGCAGCATTGACATCCTTTTTATATTCTTCAACGGCTTTAATGAATGCTTTATCCGATTTGACAAAAGAATCTGTTTCTGATTTAACTAGTTCATCTAATGCGATTTTTAAATAATAATCACCTGAATTTTCGATTGGTGATTCACCAATTTGGAAATCTGATGGTTTTTCCTTATCAAAAGCTCCAAAGAATGAAGCAACTGAAGCAGGAGATGGTAAGTTATCATTTTCACCTGATTCATTCTTAGCTTGTTGTTCTAGTAATTGCTTTTCAACGATTTTATAAGAATGTTTCTTCAAAACACGATCTAAAACTTGTTCAACACTACTGTTGTTAAATCCACCATATACTGTAATTGCAGTTAAATCAAACATTGAGTCTTCGTATTGTTCTAGATGTTCATATGCACTTGATCTTCTCAATAAACATTTGGTATAATCTGGTTTTAATTTCAATGCAGCAGTGGTATCTTCAACAACTTTTTCATATTGTTCTAAACCGACATAACAAGCAGATCTGTTGGAATAATAAACTGGGTCTTGTTTTAATTGTAAAGCAGCAGAATAGAAGGCAATGGCCTTCTCAAATGATTTCTGGTTGAAATATTCGTTCCCTTCAACTTTTAAGTCAACTGAAATTGAATCTTTTTCTTCTGGGGTTAAATTTGCGATGAATTCTTCAGTTAATTGTGGTAAACCTTCTTCATCAATCAAATATTTTCTTTCTTTAGCAGGAGCAGATTCAGCAGCTTTTTCAGATTTAGAGGATGACTTCTTCTTCTTAGATTTGGATTTTTTAGATTCGGAATCCTTTGATGATTCGTTGTTAGCGGCTTCAGATTGAGCGACTTGGAGGTAGTAATAAGACGCGAACAAACCAACAGAGACAGCTCCAACAGCACCGATGATGGCGATCTTGTTTCTTTGGACAAAAGTTGTGAAGGAAGATTCACTCATTTTTGATTTGGTTCAATTGTTGAATTTTTATGATGATAAATTCGAATATTTGCACTTTTATTCTGAAGTCGACAAATTTTTGGAAAAAAAAAAATTATAAATTCGCGGAGATAATTCGGAGCCCTGTGTAAGTGGAGACTAGTAGCGATGGTGCTAATTATATTGTGGTGGTAAGCGAAGAGTACGGACTTTCAGGTGTAGTGTAGTGTACAGTAGACAGAGACTACTATTTGAAGAGAGAGTATAATTACACGCAACCAAAGCTCAAACTATTAAATACACAATTTAGGAATTAATCCATTCGTTTCTTAATGCCCCTTCAGCACTCAATCTAATATTTGGATTGAACAACAAGAATCCTTCTAAGAAATCCAACACTTTAAGTCCTTCTTCATTTTCTAACTTCTTAAAGATTTTGATCAATGGAATTTTCTTAATTACTGGGAATTTATGATCAACATAATTGGAATTCATTGATAATATATCTTGTGTTGTTGGTGTTCCTAAGATCTTGATGATTTCAACCAATTGATCAATCCCACTCTCACCAGGAAACAAAGGCTGCCCAATCAACAACTCTGCAAACACACAGCCTAAAGACCAAATATCAATCTTTGTAGTATAATTAGTTGCCCCAAAGATTAATTCAGGAGCTCTATAATATCTTGAACAAATATATGAAACGTTCTGCTCTAATGGAGAAAGAATCTTTGCAGAGCCAAAATCACAAATCTTTGCAATTGAATTGTTATAATCAACTAAAATATTTTGAGGTTTTATATCACGATGACAAATCTCCTGTTTGTGTAAATAATCTAAACCTTGAAGGATTTGTTTTATATATGACTTTATCTCAGGAAGAGGTATGTCTGATGCTTTAACAGTATAGAATTGGTTTCTTTTATATAATGTAGTTGGTAAGAATTCCATTATTAGATTTAAATATAAATTATTAGAGGCATTAGAGTGACCAGTTTCGTAATAATAATAGAATAATTTGGTGGTGAAAGGATTATCCAAACTCTTCATTATTTGTAATTCTCTATTCTTGAATCTTTTATCCTGTAAGACTCTCTTTATGGCAATTTGTTTGAATTCAGGCGATACTAAGCTTGATTTTGAAACTGTACCAAATGATCCATGTCCAATATCTTCAAGATTTTCAACCTCAATCTCCACTTCTTCGTCTTTGGTGGTTAGGACTTTCAGCTTAGTTCGTTTGTTCATGATGATTGGATGATGAGAAGATGGGAATGTGTTTTTATAAATATTTTTATTCTTTGATGGTTTTTTAAGGGTAAAAAAAACAAAAAAACTATGGGGCTAATGTTAATCCACAGAAGCAATTGATTTTATTTGGATGCAGGGAAAGGAACGTATAATGATGAGGCTCAGTAGATGACACGGAAATTGATAAATCGTGTGAGGTTCTCTCTGTTGTGGGTCAATGCTATTCAGCTTTGCGCAATCGAAAGAAATTCTGAGATGAAGTTTGATTTTATTGATTAGTTGTACAGCTTTTTTTTCTTGCCTTGTGGTGAGTGACCGGAGCGCGGAGACTGGGGAGATCAGGCATGTAATTTTTTCGAGACTCTACGCTTTCATCAAGACTAATTTGTTGACGTTTTTAGAATATTCCAGAATCCAGAGGCAATCTGATGAAAATTATTGGCGTCTGGAGTCTGGAGTCTGGACATTGGACAAAACTGATCGGGATTTAAATTGTAAGTGAGACTCGTTCAAATGATTGTCGAGACTGGAATTAATTGATTAATATCATGACGTCGATCATGTCATAATTTATATTAATATCATATCACTACAAAGTTCAAACACTCATATCCATAAAATATTAAATTCCTGACATACCAGTATGATCATAATTTACTTTGGTTTTTGAATTGAACAAAGTTAACACCTTTAGTGATGTTTAATTTCAATTGTTTTAAAGCAATTTCCAATAATCCTAATTCATATTCATTTAAATCGTATAGAATTTTATAATCAATTGAAACTTGTCCATCAATTAATCTAACTGGTAATGAAATAAAATCAACTAATAACTCTTTACCGAATTTCTCAACAATGAATTCTTTAACTTTATCAGCTCCTTGAATTGATGAATCTAAATAAACAAAAGAATCTAAAACTAAACTACTTGGATTTTTACCTGAAAATGAGTTCAAGACAAATTCAGCAAACTTGAAACCTGAATAAGCCATTGATAATGTTGCAGAACCTGCACCGTTCTTAGCAGCAACGACTTCATCACCACCAAATTGAACTCTTTTGGTTAATTTAGCTAATTCATCTTTAGATAATCTAGAATAATTTGGTAAACTGGAGTAAATTGGAACGATAGTTTCACCTGAATGACCACCAATGACATGGATGTTATCATTATTGAAATCATTTGAGTGACTTAAAGTTGAAATAAAAGTTTTAGCACGGACAATATCTAATGTAGTGATACCAAATAATTTATTTGGGTTGAAGATACCAAATTTGGTAAAAACTTCTTTGATGATTGGAACAGTTGAGTTAACTGGATTAGAAATGACTAAGACAGTAGCATTTGGTGAGTAGTTAGCAATGGCAGTGGCTAATTCTTCAATGATCGATGCATTGATTTTGAATAAATCATCTCTAGTCATACCTGGTTTTCTTGGGATCCCAGCAGGTATGATAACAATATCAGTATTAGTTAAAGTTTTCTTTAAAGCACCTTGTTTTTCTTCATTAGTGTTAGCAGCTGGTTCATATCCATTAACTTGAATATCAGTGTTGATATGTGATAAATCTTGAGAAACACCCTTTGATAATCTTAAATCATATAAGTTTAATTGTTTGATGTTTAAATTTGGGGAAAGTTTGACTAATAAGGATAATGGTTGACCAATACCACCAGAGGCACCTAAGACAGCAACGTTAGACATTATGTGTGTGTAAGAAAGAAATAATTCAATTGAAGAGAAGATATCAAAACAACATAAAGAAAAATTTTCAGTTTGGGGAAAATTACCTCTTTATATTAATTATGACTCTCCGTTGAAAATCGGAAAGAATTGCAAAATAGGTGTGGTCAAGATTCCTAAAATCTCCGAATCCCGATCATCGCTATGAGGAAATCGTAGCATTTGTCCATGGATCTATGAGTAAGAAAAAAAGGTCTAACGGCACTTGAATACGGCGTGAACTTTTGTAGGATGGAAAATTGAAAATCGGAGCTTTCTGGGTTCTAGCTTTCTGGAGTCCTGACTCCTGAGTCCTCACTACTCAGTCAGGGCTTTAACTTAATTCTAAATCCCAATATTTTCTGGGGAATTGAAATTCAGCAGCAGCTAAAGCCCGGTAATAGTTTAGAGCCCGCGCGTAACTCAAGTAATTAGGTTAAAACTTAATAATTGTTGATTCACCGTTTATATATCCCAGGTCTAGCTCTAGATCAGAGTCCTGAATCCTGATCGGTGTTCAAACTTCAAACTTACTGGGAGTCATGACTCATTTTGGTGTAGGTACTAGGTACTAGGGGAATTCAAACAGAGCGCGACTTTGAAGATCTCTGATCTTTGATTATTATTACGGATTCTCGATATATATCAGTAACCGTACAAATAGAAACAGTACAAATACAAATACATTCCCATTACATTATATTAACTCATTAATTCATCAATTCATGCTTCAATCAAACAATCTAACAATTTAGAATTATCCTGATATATCGAACTCGTAAACATTTCCACTTTAATTCCACAATTTCCCAACTCCTTTAAATTTAAATCATTTTCAATCTTTAATTTAATCAATTCAACATCTTCATTGAACAAATCCAATTTATTCAACACAACAACAAATTTCAAATTTATTAAATATTTCTTTATTTTAAGAAATTCATTTAAATTCTCTTCATATCTTGAATTAATTTGACTTAAATCAATTATCCAAAGCACTTCATTAAATTTATCATTAAAATAATTGAACCAGAAATTTCGTAGATTTAATTGTCCCCCAATATCCCAAAAGTTCAAATTCTTATTTTCTTTCTCACTTTTATAATTGATTATGTTGAATCCAATCGTGGGTATAACATCTTGTTGATCTTTACCAATCATGTTGTTTAATATCGATGTCTTTCCACTGTTGTCCAACCCGAGAATAAGGATCTTGATTTGGTTTTTCTTATATTTGTCCTTCTTTATAATCGAGAGGAGAGTCATTGTTGGTAGTGCGTGATCAGTGTGATTTGCGATGAGTATGGATTGAATCAATTATTGGATTGAAGAGTAGATTCATCGATTTATAAAAAATGCAATTCGCGATAATTACTGATTACTAACACTCGACACTACATTCTTCATCTTTAATACCCACCACTTATCATCATCATGACCGACAGCAAAGACCACAAACCAGTCGTTGGTCCATCAGGAAGAAGGATTATTTATGACGAAGATGGAAAACCGCAAGTCTCTTCCCTTTAAAACACCAATACCATACTAACAAAAGTATATCAGTTGTCGTTCTTGTAACACTTTATTAGATTTCAAATCCGTGAAATTTGGAGCAATGCCCGCTAATACATCGACTAATGAATCCAAATCTGCAATCCCTGCCACTATAGCAGTCACTGCTTCAACCACCATAGCATCAAATCTCAAATCAGATCCAGAATATCCTAAAGATTGTCCCCCAGATGTCACTGAACTTGGTCGTTCTTCATGGACATTATTACACGCCATTGCTGCAAAGTATCCTGTCACTCCTACACAGGAACAACAAACTGATATGTTATCATTCGTAGGATTATTTTCTAAAATTTATCCATGTTGGTTTTGTGCTAAAGATTTCCAAAATTATATTAATAATGAAGAAACTAAACCAAAAGTTAAAACTCAAGAAGAGTTCGGAAAATGGTTATGTGATGCTCACAATGAAGTTAATGTTAAACTAGGGAAGCCTGTGTTTGATTGTGGGTTATGGAAACAAAGATGGAAGGATGGTTGGGAAGATGGAAGATGTGATTAAAAAGCATTATCTGATGCTATTTGTAGTTTGAAAAACACACTACGTTGATCTGATTAGAAATTGTTCATAAAGATGTATATAAAACACCACTTGTAAATATATATTATATATCTGACATAAAATTACAATTTAACGTAGATTAAACTGCATAGTGTTGAGTATTTGTTTTTTTTTATTCATAGAGGGCAAAATTCAATGGAATTGAACTACCTCTACCACTAGGATACAATTTAGCTTCACCTTTAAATGCCCTTGGTTTAGGAATATTAGCTTGGTTTGCGAATTTAAATCTTGAATCATCAATCACTATTTTTCCAATTGTTCTTTTAGATCCATTTGTAAAACTTGTAGAATCTATTTCATTATTATTACTTTCGTTTTCTGTGCCATTATTAAATAATCTTTGTCTAAAATTGTTTGGAGAACTATTAGACATAGGAACGGATGGTGTATTATTACTTTGTACATTATTTGAACTAATTGATGGAGGTGTAGGTGGTGCAGCTTTAGCGTTTCTAACAACAGGACTTGATTGAGATGGAGGAGGTGGTGGAGGTGCAGAAGTGGTTGGTAATGAAGGTGGAGTAGGTACAGCTGTGGTTGGTAATGAGGGTGTCACTGATTGAGGTAATGAAGGTGGTGCAGGTGGTGGGGCAGATGGTGCAGATGTATTTGGTAATGATGGTGCAGAACTAAAAGGTGGTGGTGGAGGTGGTACAAAGCCTGAAGGTAGTGCAGGAGGAGCAGGAGGAGCAGGAGGCGTGGATATTTGTGGTGATGATGATGTATTTCTTGAAATCGATGGAATTGATGGTGCGATTGGTTGAGCTTGTGGTTTCTTTGGTCCGACACGAGCTGCCATGACTTCTGATAAGCTCATTCCAGTTGGAGGAGTTGGTACAGGTGGTGCATTGCTTGTAGGAATTGATGGTACTGGTGAATGATTTGAAGCTGAAAAATTTGAAGGAACTGAATCGATAACATTTGAATCATCTCTTTTCTTTTGAATTTCTGCTAAAAATGCAAAAGCTCCACCACTTGGAGGTGCAGGTGTAGATGATTGAGGTTTTGGTAAACTTGGGGCAACTGGTGCTGTTGGTGCTGAATTTGAAGGGAATGGAGGTGGAGGAGGAGCTGATGAGCTAGGTAATGGAGGAGGAGGTGGTGCACTTGATAAAGGTAATGGTGGTGGAGGTGGAGCACTTGAGGTTGGTAATGGTGGTGGCTGTGGAGATCCAAATGATGGTGATGATGGTGCTTTAGGAGCTGATAATGAATCAATAACATGAGAATCATCTCTTTTCTTCTGTATATCAGCTAAGAATGCCAATCCACCCATTGGTGGTGCATTTGGTGGTTTTGAAGGATGTGATGGAATTGATGGTGTATTTGTAATTGGTAATGGTGGTGGTGGTGGGGCTTGGGATGAAGGTAAGGGAGGCGGAGGAGGAGCTGATGAGCTAGGTAATGGAGGAGGAGGTGGTGCACTTGATAAAGGTAATGGTGGTGGAGGTGGAGCACTTGAGGTTGGTAATGGTGGTGGCGGTGGAGATCCAAATGATGGTGATGATGGTGCTTTAGGAACTGATAATGAATCAATAACATGAGAATCATCTCTTTTCTTCTGTATATCAGCTAAGAATGCTAATCCACCCATTGGTGGTGCAGTTGGTGGTTTTGAAGGATGTGATGGAATGGATGGAGCATTTGATGTTGGGAATGATGGTGGTGGAGGAGGAGCAGATGAGTTAGGTAATGGAGGAGGTGGAGGAGCACTTGATGAAGGTAATGGTGGAGGTGCAGGTACATTTGATGTAGGAAATGGAGGTGGAACTGGTATATTAGATTTAGCTTTTGATGGTCTTGATGTTGGAATGTTTGGAGTTGGTACTTGTGGTAATGGAGGAGCAAGCCCTGCTGGAGGAGGAGGAGGAGGAGGTGGTGGTGGAGCTCCAGAAGTTGAAACTTTTCTCTGTGGTCTTGATGGAACCGAAGGAATCGAAGGTGCAGAACCTGATGGAATTGAAGGAGCACTGCGATGTTTTAATTTTGGAATACCACCAGCAAATAAATCACCTAATTGAGGAGCGGATGGGGGAGCGGGAGCACCTGAAGGAGCTGGTCTTGAGGAAGGAATGGATGGAGCCATACCCATAATACCAGATGAGCTTCCTGATGAATTTGAACCAATCATTGGAGCACTCCGATCATTTGTCACAGCTTTTCTTAACTTTGTACCTTTTCTGATGTCACCTAAAAGAGAAGCATCCATTTTTAGAAGAATTGAATTTAAATAAGTGAAATTAACTATATTTTGGGCGAGCTTTCAGTTTATATATCACTAAAACTATTATCGAAGTTCGTGAAAATCAAATCTAGTTACCCGGATTTGATGCTGATTACATAATATATTTCAGCTAAAAAAGAATTTCAAAGTGAAAATTTTCTTTCTTCATTCTATTTTTATTTTTCAGTTATCGAGATTTGTTTGAATTGTGCTTGATTTATTTGATCGTTCTTCATTGTTGAGAGGTCTTTTAGATGATGAATGTGATAATCAATCAAACATCATATACACTCCTATATTATATAGTCTATTTTGTCCTCTTCGAAGATTGTTAAGCCTATTTCTCGGTGGTTTAACGATTCAAAGCGAGGCCTAGAACAGAATCTCCATGTCTTTATCATCGTTTGTGAGCTTAATGCAGGAAGTAGGATTTTTGCGCTATGGGCTGTGAAACAGAGTTCGTTTGGCGAATTTTATTGAGGAAAGTATGGTACATCTTTTTAGAATTATGTCAATGACATCAAATAGATATTTCGTTTAGTATCTAGATTTTATATACTGTAGTCAGTTAGATGCACATATTTATATCTAAGATTAACAAACGTGTGTAACATCTTACTGGGGTTGTGAATTGGATCTAACTCAGATTTTTTCCTTTCATATAGCCTTTTTGACATTTGTTTGAACCACAGAACTGTATGAACCAAAAAAAAAGTTATAAAGCAGTGGCCTTAACACTTCTGACAAATAAAGATATCTAATAGCAATCATCAAAGATCCATGGTTTTTAGTTACCAAAGCTTTAGCAATCATGCATTTTACCACAAATTCACAGGTTTGAATCAAAAGTATACTTGCTGGGACTATTTATCCTTTTGTATCGTGCAATTTCTCAAAATAGAATAAAAGATCAACACTTTTAAGAAAAAGTTCTTCGAAATAATTGATTTACATTTCAAAATATATATCTATTTTGTTAACCAGCATGATTCAGTGTGCAGCGTGCACAGATTGTAGTGATCACAAGTGGAGATATACATAATACCAATTTATGTAAAAATCCGCAATTTGCGAGTTTAGTTACTAACAAAATTTGACCCTTATACGTCATTCATACTTAAGCGTCACTTCAAATTAAGAGTGCATTGCATATTTTCTCTCACAGTTTAGTTTGAAAATGTACTAATTCAACATTGGCCTTGAATCTTCAAACATGTCAAAAATAATTTGAAATGAGGGTATAAGAAAAAAAATTCTCATTTTAATATCTTCATTTGATCAATAACTTTGAATCTTGAAGATTAAATCTCTCATATTTTAATTAATTATTCAGTTTGATCTTACCCATTTCATAAAAATTTAGTTGAGTATCATTGCTATTTTAATCTCACTACTCATTTCAGTATCTTAGATAAAAAGGAAAAAAAAGACAAACTTCAATTCAATCTCAACAAACTATCAATTTATCAACACTCTTCAATTTCCACAATGATGAGTTTTGACAGTAAGAGAGGTGAATATGTTAGGTGGGTATACAAGTTTATTCCAAAGCTGAGATCATTTTGTTTACCTATTTAGGCCGAATCACGAAATGAATAATTTTATGACACTTTAGAGAATTTATTACTAACACAGCTATTCCATAGGCTCCCTTCCTTTAATGAGCTAACTTCTAATTTTGCAAATTCACTTTCGATCAACCGTTCAAATTCTGCTGAACCTAAAGAAGAACCCAACATGGCATTAGAAGTAAAGAATATTCAACATGGAAATAAATCCGTTTCATCTTCCCATTCATCATTAGAAGCAACTTCGCCAACGAGAGTTAAAACAAATCGTCCTGACTTTAAGCTCCACTCAAATTCAAATCATGGTTCGCAATCTTTCAATCCTTCATTTGTTCAACAGGCAAGAATTTACTCACAATCAATTCCACCATCACAAAATCTTCCAAATCAACAGATTATCCCACTTCCTAACGTAATTCCAGTATCATCTCATCGTGAGTCACAAATGAATATTCAACATGAGCGTCAAATGGAAAATTTCAGATTTCCACCACCACCACCACATCATTCTTCAGCGCAAGAATTTTTGCAAACACAACCAAGGGTGTTTCAACTAACTTCACAAGCTCCAGTGACTGGTTTTAGTGATTCAAGAAGATTATCTATGCAATACCCTCCATATCCTTCCTATCATAAGAAGAATGATTCATATGATTCACAAACCTCATTAAGTGCATTAGCAGATGTTGCTTCTTCAACAAGAGATGAAAATTATCCCAATTTATTGAAAGATCTGGAATCATTATTGGTAAAATTTGAGAATTTGAATCAAATTATAAATGATGTGAATAATGATTTTCATATCCACTTAGAGAATTCAAAAGGATCAAATAACGGGAATAGTAGTAATCAACAATTAGGTACAGGTACTAATAATTTGATCGACGATGATGTTGAAATGAAATTGAAGTATGAATATCCAACTAGTACTAATACCATTAAATTAAACCAGTTTAAGAAATTTCTAGATAATATACCAAGATCTCAAATCATTGAAGCAATTGGAATAAGTGATGAATTGAATCAGTTTTTCCAACGATGGTTAATTCAAAGAGAAGACGAGGAAGTGGAAAGAAAACGTAAAGTTGATGAAGATGACATTGATGAAGATGGTGGAGAAAATGAAGAGGACCATAAATTGGATAATAATGAGGTTTCAGAAAAATTGAAAAAACAACGTAAAGGTCATCATAGTCATAAAAGATCATCTTCTATGATATCTAAAAAGTCAGGACATCTGAGGCACGGTAGTATAGATCACTCTAAGATCAAGAAAAAGGATCAACAACAATCTCGTTATTTGAAGTTCACAGACCCTTCAACGACTGAAGATTTATCAAATTTATCACAGAGAAAGCAACAGAAGAAGATTTCTTCATCTTCAACAACATCAGCATCAAGAACTAATGTTGAAATCATTCCAAAACAGTTCCAGGATCAATCGATCACCACCGAAGTTTCAATAATTGAAACAGAGATGAAATGTAAACAATGTGGTTCTGATGACACGCCTGAATGGAGAAGAGGTCCATATGGTACGAGATCTCTTTGTAATGCTTGTGGGTTATTTTTTGGTAAATTGACTAAAAAGTTTGGGATTGAAGAGGCAACGAGAGTTATGATCGAAAGAAGAGAAAAAGGCCATGGAGATGATCGTAGGATTCCATGTGAACATTATTAACAATTTTTGGTAGTTATTGGAGTGGATTTCATTGTATTTTTGTATTGTTATGTGCAAATGATGTTTTATTTTATATTATTATATGATTATATGTTTTATTATCATTATTATGATAGTATACACTGACGTAGCGTGTTTTATTCGTTATGAGCATTATCCTTTACTCATCATGATAATATTGCTGGATTAACTCCCAATCAATGTTATAATCTTTCCAAATTTTAAACCATTTTTGAAATTCATTAAATCCATTTTCTTTATTAATATTATTATCATAATGATTACTTACAGTTGGAATGATTTTATCCCATTTTAAATAACAGCAAAATAACGATAATTCTTTGAAATTTGAATGTTCTGAATATGGTAAGTGAATTTCATTTTTAAATTTTAACATTTTGTTTAAAGTTTCATTAAATTTATCATCATCAGAATTTTCATTATCATTATTAAAAACCACCTTATTCAGGAATTTCAATCTCAGTTCATGATTTGATAGATCATTATGTTTATAAAATTCTTCTTTTGAGAATTGTCTGAAACACCAACCTGTTGGTTTAATCTTAATGATTTTTTTATTATTGTAATATTTGTTCAAGAATAATTGATCTGATAATTTTGAAATTGGTAGCAGATGAATCATACAATTGAATTCATTTGTTTTATTAATATAGTTCAGATCAAATATTTTAAAGCCTTTAAATTCATAATGAGTATTATCATTATTAAACATTTTCAGATTTGTGTCAAAAATTATAAATTTTAATGATATTACATCACTTGGTATAAAATTCTTAATCATTTTAAATTTTTCAAAATTTATTAGTATTTTGGTATTTAAATATTCAGATAACCTTAGATATAAATTCTCTTTGCCTATTGAATAAGTTCCAATTAAGAAAACCCAAGAAGGCTTATTATTATTCTTTGAATCAAAATAGTTCAAAATTGAATTCTTGGTGGTTTTATCTTCGATGAATTTCTTTCTTAAATATATCCCAGTTTTTTTAACTAATGAACTTTGTTCTATGAAGAGATAGATTGGATTTAAATAAGTAGTATCTAAATAAATTTCATTAATTTTATTCAATTTCAATTCTTTAATATTAGAAATCATTTTTTTAGAAACTCTGAAATCCCCAGTATGTAAAATTGTCTTCTTTATAATCTCAACCTCATTTTCAATAATATAATGCTTGAATAAAAATATCAGCCCTCCTGGACAATGGTGGGCGTCTAATGATAGAACTTTAATGAATTCATTATCATTACAATAAATTGACTCCCATATTTCATGATTATTTATACCAATTATTGAATCGTCAAAATTTTTAACGATTTTTTCAATAATTAAATCTTTCGATATTTTAGAGCAGTAAATCTTTGAATTTTCATTATTCAAAAACCACTTTTTAGATAATCCAATATAATGATCAGAATGGAAGTGCGATAGAAAATAATGCTCTATTGAATATGAATATGAAAAATTGAAACCGTCAACTGAGATTCTGAAAGTTGATGAATCTTTAAGCTTAAATGATAATGTTTTGAAATATGGAGCTAATGGAAGTGGTTTGGATGGTTTTGGAGGTTTTATAGTCTTGCGAATCTTACCAGTCTTTGAAAATAAAGGTTTTGCTGATGTTCTGGTAGGTTTAGTTAGTGGTATCAGTTCACTTTTGGTATTCCTTACCATAACTTTATTTTCATAAACATCATCATCATCATCAATAATAATTGCATCATTTACAGTAACGCCTTCAAGTATGACTAAATCATCATCTGAAACTTTCAAATTGTTAACACTCTCTGACTTAGTAGCAACTTTATTACCATTAGAACATAAATCAACGTGATATTTCTTTTCAAATATTTGAAAATTGGATAAATTCAAACAACAAACAGGACATTTTGTAATTATATGATGATCTCCATTTGATTTGTTTTCAGTTTTTTGTCTTTCTAATCTTGAAAAATCTAAAGTTCTCTGCATGAAAAGTAACAAACGAGGGATCTAAATGTGATATAGAAAAGATACTGATAATCTGTGACTTAAACGATTAAAAGAAAAAAGAATAAATATCTGGTGGCAATAAATTTTAAAACCTTCAATATTTTGGATCGATTAATTAAAACTGAATGGAAGAAAATTATCTCAACAAATAAAAAAATTGCGATTTCTGTGGATCGAACACAGGACCTTCAGATCTTCAGTCTGACGCTCTCCCAACTGAGCTAAAACCGCATTTCATGAGTTGAAAAACTGTACTGAATTCCCGACTCCTGGAATCAAAAATACGCACAATGACGTATTTATTTTTTAAACAATTGCAATCCATTAGTTGATCCAATCATGAAAGATACACCAGCTATTCCAGCGATATTACAAGTTGATTTCCAAAAGGCATTTGATAGTGTTAACATGGTTTACCTAGAAACA
>PPNH02000064.1:0-77145 GCA_003707165.2 Phaffomyces opuntiae
TCCCCCAAATAAGTAAAAAAACGATAAAGGTAGTGGTATTTCACTGGCGGTTTAACCCTCCCACTTATCCTACACCCTCTATGTCTTTTCACAATGTCAAACTAGAGTCAAGCTCAACAGGATGGGGGATTAGTTAGGAGTTTTGTTGTAATTTAGTTGGTTTAAATCGGATAATAATTGTACTGAAACCCCCCATTGATTGGGTTACACTGATAGAGCTATGATGTAAATACTGGTATACTGTAATTATTAGTGGCTCATCTGTATGAGATACTAGGTGTTACTTTTAGTTGGTGATATTTGAATTGATATTCGGTGTATTTTCAAATCTTCAACAGTAACACGAAATCAATTTATAATCCCGATAAAACTCTAACAATAAAGTCGAACAAGGTTGATTTTATTTCATATTTAGTCATATGCCACTACTAATACTTTCATCAATTCAAATCAAGCTTATTTAACTGAATCATTTTACACTTTTATTGGCATTGTGGTAGGTTATTCAAGTATATTACTCAGCAAATTCGTTCTCAATCGTTCATAATAATCCGAGTATCACATATCTTATTGTCATTTAAAGTGTTCCAGTATGAGAATGAGCCTTATAGTATCACCCGCAGCTACTCCTCAATATCATCTCTAATCACCTGTCAAATAATAGTATAGTAAATGGGATGAAGCTTCAATAAATCGTTCAGTCTTATCCCTCCTGTTTCAATTAATTGTGGTTCCTTATTTGAAACCACATAAGACTGAGTACTCCCTCCATCCTAAAGCAAAGAATATTACACATTTATTAGAAGCCCTAACTATCCACCAGTAGTCTCATAAAGTGATTGATATACTATTTATCTTGACTATTGATTTCTTCATAGTAGTAGGCTTAATTAAATTCAAGAAATATCCGCGTTCATGTACACTTTCCCACCTTCTTACAATCCTCACACTGTAAATTTCCTAACTCTTTGTATTAATAAGGTGCCTTATGAAATATGGTTAACAAGACCTTCTATTTATTACTATTTACTACTCTAAAAATGAAGTTTATCTTCATTAATTATTAAGGAAGATATTTTAATCACATTATTATTAGGAGCATACCGCGCTTAAAAGTGAGGTAAACACTTGATCTCTGTTATAAGATGCTCTTCATGCTTTTCCACACAGCTTGTCCTTTTCTGCACTTTTAACAAAGGCTTGAAGACATAATCTCATAAACAAAGACAATATTTCGGAAGGTTTAGATCCGAACTCCACTACATTTCAATAATATTAAGTAGAAATAGGTACTTAGTTTGGAGTATAATTGAGTGAGAAATTTCTAATGTAACAAATTACAATACATAGTCTAATCACTCACTGTTTCTTGAAGACTGAAGTAGAGTAATATAATCGATGAAAAGCGCGTCTTTTAGAATCACCCTGGGGCTGGGTTTAAAGGCACTTAATACTTTTCCTAATTAAGAATTATACTCGGGTACTTCATCCAAGTACGTATCCCACTGTTAGCTATTCGATTTAGAGCTATATCTAGTACACTGTCCCTTCTTGTCCTCTCTACTCTAAACATTCTTCGTTTGTTCTGATAAAATTACATTTTCAATTAATGAAGGTAACTTATGTTTTCAACAAAGTAATAAAGGATACTTCGTAGACCTGTTTGTAAGATTTACATGGAAAATGGTATCTAATAGCTGAATTCATGCTCCCTTTTAGTAAAGAAGTATCAATTTCCAGAAAATTAGGAAATAGCTCATCATCAAACGCGTTAAATACTAACGGAAATAAAATCTAGCAATCTTTGCTGTAAAATGAGACTAACGAGTGGACTTCTACACATCCACCTTATTAATGCCCAGATGTAGCTCATTAGCATATTTTGCCTAGACTAAGTGCTGTTTTATTGAAACTTATTATTCGTAAATTATGTTTCTTTAGAAAATGATCTAAACAAACTCAAAATGTAACAAATCCCATGAATATTTCCATAATACTACAAGTTTTTGACTTTCAAATACTACCTAGCTCAATAGCTTACTTTGCTTAAGGAGTTTGATATAAACTAAGAGACGTACAGCTAGTGAATATATGGTGTTTTTGAACTTATTAAATCTCAATATTTAAACTCCATAAAAAAATATCAAAAAAATAAGATAAATTACTATGAAGCACTAGTTATCTATTTGAGCCTTTGATTAACTCTGAGCTTCCATAATTTTTGAGTTATCTATCGTCCTAATAATTTTACTTTTTCCAATTTTACTAACAAATTTCTTCCTGTGACGCGAAAAAAGCCGAAAAACAAAAACTTGGTTTTTAGTGATCTCCACTTTAAAATATATATTGAAAGCACTGTATTTATTTGTAGCCTATTTCTTTTACATTAACAGTAAGCTCAGCATGTAATAAGAGGTTTAAAGTACAAGATCTCCGTCGGCGTTACTCGGCTTTAATTTCGAAATTCGGAAAAAAGCTAATTTACTTTTTTTTTGATTTTTAAAAAGTTGAAATAAAAATGATCTTAAATCCTATTAATAAAAACAAAATTATTAAATAACTTTTTCATTAGAGACATCTTTGATAAGAAAACAACTCTGTAATACTATAAAGATCTTTAACTTTCTACTAAATGTATTTTTGTTATGTTTAATGAGCTATAATAATGATTTCACAATTTCATTATTTTGAAGAATTTCAAAAATATTCTCTAATTTTAATAAATCGACAACTTGTAAAATGGGTTACCTAGTAAGCTACATATTGAAGTATGATCAACTGAATATTATTAAGATATATGTAGTTTACTGTGTTTGAAAGAGTGTTACACGTATATTATAAAAATGTTTGAGACTGAAAATAACGAGTCATAAATAACTGAATAATCCACAAATGGATCGCTTCAGTAAATTAATAGGCGAATAACCCCTTTCAATCGTGCAGAAAAAGCATAGTAATTAGTTAACTGGGATTAACTAGCGAATTTATATAGACTACATAGCAAATATTTAATATTAGTGCTTCAAAGGTAGATTAGGTCTTACTTGATACTATAAGAGCGTTTATCCGTGAATAAAGAAAAGAATACAAACTTTCACGAAAGAGAAACAGCTAATAGGTCTTAGTACTGAGAAGTGGGAAGTAATTTCAAGATTATCAAAATTTAATCGAGTAAGAACTGTTCAATTAATTATGCTAATCCCAAATTTCATGTCATAAAATGACAAATAAAGACCTAAACTAGTAAAGCTCCAATCTCAACTGAGGAAATTTGATCTATTTTATCCTGAATATCATTCTTTCTGTATCTTGTTTCAAAGAAGTTTTATAATTAAATGCAATTAAAATGGTTCGGAAAGTATTCAAAATTTAAATCAACGGGCATAAGTATCACTAATCTCGTTCATCTTTCGTGTAGATGTACAAATAGTAAAGATCATATATAGCCTTATATTTGCTTATAGAATTTGATTGAAGGTTTATCAATAAATACACAAAGTTAACTAAACTAGCTTATCTCATTACAAAGTAATATAAGTCAAAAAGAGTTGAATACAAAAAGTAAAAAGGGAACAAAAATAAATCAAGATCACAAGCTAATTATTTAAACTAGTACGAGAGTGTCCAATATCAATTAATACAAATATCTAAATTTTTTGTTTTCGATGTCTGTAAGATCCATAAACTCATAGTTTTCAGGAAGTTCTTCTTGTTCTCCTGATTCAAGTAGTCTATCCCTTTTATTATTTTCTTTTCTTGTTAGGTAACCAATTAATAAACTTAATGGAATAGAGGCAATCTGTGTGACTAAAATAGTAATTTTTGCAGGGACAGATCTTGGAGCGTCATCAACTCTAAACATTTGAGGTCCAACAATGCTAGCAGTTGCAAACGCCATTAAAGTTGTAGCATTTCTGAAAATCTTTTTGGTATGGCCAGCTGTATTAACACTATTCCAGGTGTAGACCAAAGTAATTGCACAAGAACCCGAGTATAGCAGATATAAACCTAATAAATTACCAACACTGTTTTTCAAAGGCAATGCTAACATAAGAATAGCACCAATAACTGATGGAACATACATTGAAGTATGTACTAAAGTAAAATGACCATATCTAGAGACAAGCTGTGTGCTGATAAGGATACAAAGAATGATGACAACACCACTTGGAATTTGCAACAAAGCTGATGTTTTACTGGAAAAACCAAAAGTTGCGGTAATTGTACCCTAAAGGTACCTAATGCCCCTGTGACTAGTTGGGAAGTGATGGTGAATATCAATAACAACCAAGTAAGTTTATCCTCAAAGAATAATTCTCTAATCTGCGATTTTTTGAAACTTTTATTTTCAATCCCAGTTTGATTTGATCTGATATGTTCAAGAACTAAAAGCTTTTCATCTTCACTCAAAAACCATGCAGTTGTAACATTATCTGGTAAATAGAACCAAACAAAAACACCAAAAAAACAACAGTGATTATACCAAAAACCAAGAATAAGATTTGCCATGATTGGAAAGACTTTGTGGTGATAATATGTTGGAAAGCAAAAGACAGTAGTCCACCAACCATAGTACCAGTACCCGATTGAATAGCCCAGTAACCAATTCTCTCAGCCTGTTCAGCCTTTGTGTAATACATAGTACCGATTGAGATTAAACTAACAGCTGAACTACTTTCAAGAATACCCAATAATGTCCTAACAACCATCAAAGATGCATAAGTTGTACATGCAGCATGACAAGCTAAAACAATACCCCAGCATATGATAAAGACACTCAACGTTTTCGATAATGGGAATTTTTGTAAAAGATAACTAACAATTGGCTCACCAAAAATATAAGCAGCGTTAAAGATTGTTGCTAAATTACTGAACTCATTACCTTTCAAGTTTTTTTTGATACCCATAACAGCTGAATAGTTTAATAATGATTTATCTAAAAATTGGAAAAAGTAAATGAAAACCATGAATGATAAAACATAGTAATCTAATTTTCTTAAAATGTGCTTTGGTAACTGAGATTGATTGTTCACATCACGTTTGCTAAAATCCTCTACATAAGTATCAACAACTGCCTTATCACCACGATTTTGAATAAATTGCAATGCAACATCGTAGTCATCCAAATTTTGATATTCCAATTGGGTAGTCTGAACAGATACAGGTTTATCAACCTTACTTGAATCTATAGATGACATTGATATTGGATATGTTCCTCTAAAAGATCTCTCCTAAGTTCATCGGAAGGACAGTTTAAGCTCTATTTATCACGAAGCATATAAAACTCAATCTTTACCACAATATCCACAGTTGACTAATAAATTTCTAATTTTTCAATTTCTTCTGATAGTTTTTGTTTTGTAGATGATAATTTGTCTTGTTCCGGAACCGGATTTGTCTCCTCGATAGAAAAGGGGACAAATTTGAGTAGTTCCGCGTATTTGTCTTGAAATAAAAAAACGGAATGGAACTTGTTCCCCCCCAAAAGTACAGAAAAATATCTACATTAGGATTAAACTGGGATCAATTTATAGATGTTAAAATATTATTATCAAAATATTATAAAATTAATGAGAGTTATAAAAATAATCAAATAGACAGAAATAACTTCCAGTCTTCAAGCCAAGAATTAAACAAAAAATTCGATGATATTGATAAACAATAAGAATTCAAATGATGGAGGATTATTCAGGAGCCACAAGTTTTGCTGATTCTGCCACATGTTTATGGAGTGAATTATGAGTGTCTTTTGATCATATGTTTTTTGATGATAAAAAAGTGGTGTTTTATCGTTTGTTTAAAAGCCCAAAGATTTCTTCATGTAATTAAATTTGATCAAATTGTGATAACAATCAAATCTTGAAATGGCAGAAAATAAAAAACAGAAAACTGGAACGTCAACCACAACGTCAACCATAGAAACCCCCAAACTAACTTTAAGAAGTTCTGGTATAGATGAAGTATTAGCCCAAAAACTAATTGCAAAGCCTTCAAGATATAGAGGGTTATTTGAAAAATATGACAAGTTTGATATTTCTCCATATATTGGAACTGAATTCAGAAAAGGCTCAATCCAAGTTAGAGATTTACTATATGCTGAGAATTCTGATGAACTGATTAAAGATCTTGCGGTCTACATTTCAGAACGTGGTGTTTGCATTTTTAGAAACCAAGATTTAACACCTGAAGAACATACACTTTTGATCAAAAAGATCGATACTTTACCTAGAGGAAAATCTAGTGAGGATGCTGAACTCCATATTCATCCAATGACTTCTTCAAATCCTGAATATGGTGATCATTTTGTTAAGATTTTTTTAAAATTAAACAAAGTTTACAAAGGTGATGAAAGAGAAAGAACTCAACGTACAACTGGTCTTTTCCATACAGATCTTTTATATGAAAGACAACCAGCTAGCTACTCAGCTTTACGCATGACTGTGGTCCCAGAAAATGGTTCTGGTGGTACTGTTTTTGGTAGTGGTTACCATGCTTATGATCGTATTTCTCCCCAATTTGCAAAATTTTTGGAAGGTTTAACTGTTCATGCTGACTGGAACAGTAACTTGAAGTTATATGATAAGGTTAGTGGAGATCAATACAGAAAGTCAAGAGGTTCCACAGAAAACCAAGGTGCCAATGTTAGTGCTGACCATCCTATTGTTAGAACTAATCCAATTACTGGATGGAAATCTTTATACTACAGTGTTATTCACGGAAAGTACATAAATGAGCTTGATTTTGATGAATCCCAAACAATCAATGAATTTCTTGAAAGGTTAATGACAGAAAACCACGAGTATCTGATCAAACTTAGATGGGAAACCAATGATTTAGCTATATGGGATAATAGATCTACTTTTCATTCTGCTACTATGGATTATAACGGCGGTGATGTTTATAGAGAGGGATATAGAGTCACACCTTTAGGTGAAATTCCTTACTTAGATCCTAACTCAATTTCCTTGAAAGAGTACGAAACTGCCAAAAAGTCTGAATTGAGTTGAACTCCTTAAATAGTTTATGAAGTTTTTTTATGATATATACAAAATTATGTAGAATCTAGATATGTAAAGTATGCACTGTAGTATGTACTATGTACTAACTAGACCTTAAAATATGCAACACAGTTTACTTAGGAACCACAGTTTTTAAAATGCTAATTTATATATAAAAACTGTTTTCCGGAATGGAAGCCTTTCCCCTTTAACTAAGTTCGTATCAAATCCATCTTAAAATCCATATGAAGGTCATGGTGAGAAAGGTCAAAAGTGCTTGTGACTATTGTCGAGTCAAGAAGGCAAAGTGTGATGAGGCTAAACCATGCTCTAGCTGCGTTAAGAAAGGTATAGGGTGTTCATACAATCCGGAAGATGTGAATCCTCCTTCCAAAATGGACAAAGCCTTTGATAATCTTGAAGTGAAGGTGGATCAATTGGATCAAAAGATCTCAAAACTATTGAACATGAATTTGGGAAATTTTCAAACAATTTCTCCCAGTCAACAAACAACTTTCCATCCTGCAACAAACAATGCTCAAACCATACCCAAAACAATCATGAGATTACAAGATCATATAACGCAGAATAACAAGGAAACCAATCTTAGCAGTACATCCTTATTTTCAGAGGATGATCTGCTTGCTTCAGTTGTTGAGGAATTGTTGCCAATGTTAAACTATTCTGAAGAAGATAATGGTTGCAAACTATCAACACAACAGATGATGTGATTACCAATCTATCAAATTCTTATGATTCTTATGATTCTGATGTTGCTCAAATTTTCCTTAATGAGATCTTTGATACTCATTCAAAAGATCCATACATGATAAATTTGTTTACCAATTATGATGATATTTTTGATGTTTCTCCAATTAGCTCTGAAAACTCGGACTCAAGTGTCATGGATATTTCTTCATTAGTCGAGGAAACTAATTCTAATTCACCTTCAGAAAACGTTGTCAAACTATCATATGTGCAAAAATCTATTCTTAAAGAAGAAAAATACACTTTGAGAGGAAGGTTAGATTTTAGTTTTCTCAATAGACTTAGTGATCTAGATTTGAGACCTTCTTATGGTGAAGAATTATTGGAATCCTACTTAGAACATATTTATCCATTCTATCCAATTGTCTGCGAAAATACTATTGCTACTGTCAAACAAGATATAAAACAGAATGGGATAATACTAAACACATCATCTTGTCAATACTTTTTACTGTTGGCTCTTGGAGAAGTAACTCTTGCAAGTGAAAACCACGCATACTGGAGCTCAAATTCATACACCACTTATGCTTCAGATGCCAATGTGTTGTTCCATTGGCAACACCTCCAGGTTTCGAATATTTTTGGTCTGTTTTGTCAATTATAGATAAATCAAAGTTTATTTTACCAATTGGATTCGATATTCTCATGATTCAACTTTTAGTTTGTGTTTATTATTTGAAAACCTGTCAACTAAATGAATTAAAAAAATCGTTACTTGAAGGTTCTGATATGTTATTCAAATTTATTGAATTAGAAGGTCATAAACATACTCATAGAGATATTCTACTTAGACTGTATTGGGTGTTTCTACATTTAGAAAGAGCTCTCCATAATATGAATCTGTTAGAAAAATGCTCATCTTTGGTTGATATTCAAACCAAAATTTCAATACCAAAAGGTTGTAAATCAAATTTTACTAGAGATGCTGATACATTTTACTCTAACTGTTACATGCAAAATATTTTACTAGCAAACATTGAAGATAAAGCAAAAATGATGAGTTTTTCTTTAAAGGAAGATATTTCGTTCAATGATTGTTTAAAAATCTTTTTAAAGTTTGAATATGAGTTAAATACTTGGAGAAAGCTCTTACCTTTTAGTTTTCAGTGGGAAGATGATGTTTCAATTAGATCTACCCATATTGAAATGGATCTTTTGAAATTAAAATACTATCTTGTCTACGTTACAGTTTGCCAATTTTTGATTCAAGAGTTCGAAAAAAGATTCAAAGATCATGTCCTTGATGAAACTAAAAGACTTTATTTAAACCAGGCTGAAACATTGGTCCAAAAGGTTTTGGAATCTACCAACAAGGCGCAATCACTTTTTTTAAGACAGTCAATTGTCGATTTAGATCCAATTATTTGCAGTCATTTGACCAGCAGTCTACATTTAATATTCACCTCTTCAATATTTCAAGAAAGTAAGGAAAAGCATAGCAATGACTTTACAAAGTTAAGAAGTGGATTTAGGTGCTCATCTAAGAAATTGTTTTGTTTCAGTTTACATTCACCAAAGATTAACGAAAGATTACGATTTTTGAAAGGCTGCTTAGATTGAATGTTTAACTAAATTAATAAACTAAACTTGATAGTCGTAACCTTTTTGAAAACCTTCAAGCTTCTTAACTTTTTGTAACCAAGCCCAAACGTTTGGATATGAATTCTCTAGTTCTAATTTAACAAAGTCATGTCTATTAACAAACGCAAAAGCTGAGATGTCAACAATGTTAGCCCTAGCACCAACAAAGTAACCGTTGTTTTCTTGTAGTCTTGTTTCCATGGTCTTGTATACTCTGTGGATATTCTGTTCAGCCCTTTCAATTGCAAATTCATCATTTTGAGAAGCAAAGTTCAAAAAAAAACTTAACTCACCTTGAACTGGGGATAATGTGGAAGTAGTAAAATAAAACCATTTATTCTGCTCCCAGTATAGTGGATGATTTTCATTGTAATGAAATTTGTTTTCAGTATCATATTTCTTAACGATGAATTGAATAATACTACCTGTTTCAAAAATGGAAATTTCTTTATCAGTATTTGGATCAATATCTGTAATAGCTGGGATTTTAGAATATGGATTGATATCAACAAATTTCTTTTGAAACTGTTCACCTTTCATGATATCAACCGGCACAAAATTGAATTTAACACCAAGTGCTTTCAATAAGATGGTAATTCTTCTACCATTTGGAGTATAATATGAGTACAAAGTCAAGCTTGATTCTGAAACGGTCATTTCTTTTAAATTATTGGAAATTCGAATCAACTTAATCCATTCATTAGAGTTTTTAAGATAAATCGATAACTGGTTAGTTATATATAACACTTTCAAGAATTCATTTGTCCCAAAATACAGCTTTTAAAAAATAGTAGACATGTCCAGCACTCAAGAAGATCAAAAATTGATTAATAAATTAAAGCAAGAATGATGCAAGTTTGATGAGAAATGGTTATAATCTTTTAGCTGTACATACTGATTTGTCCAATGTCAATGGGGAGTATTTTCCTGTTCCGCGTACTGTGTTTTGTGCCACAATCCTCAAAGATTCCTAATGGAGCCACATAAAACGAAACTGGAATAGATCAAGATCCCAGATGTTCATTTCTTTTATGGAACAGTATTTAATGTAGTACAACCTTAGTTATACCGTCAGTATCATCACTTTAGGGTAATATAACCTACTGTTTCCCGATAGCTACTAGGAATTCGCTTATTAGAAACATTTCAGTAATTGCTTTGAAAGTTTGAGAGGTTAAAAAAAATGAGTAACCTACACTGATTTTCAAAACGTTTGATTCGTTTATATTCATCATAAGCAGTCTGTTAATAAGTAGCATTTAATCTCTGAGCTACATATTCACCAGCAGTAATAGGTTCATATTTCTTTGGATTTGTTTCAGAGTATGTTCCTTCTAAACATTCAACAGTTTTGTTTTCATTAGCTTGAATAAAAAAAGGTATAGAATAGCGTGCTTTACTTATACCAGATGTGGAATCAACAGGAGGTGATCTAACTCTATGTAAAGTAGATTTTAAAGCATCATTGGACCATCTTTGTAAGAAATCCCCAGTGTTAACTACTAAAGATCCTTTGATATATGGCGCATCAATGAAAGTACCAGGTTTGAATGGATCTTCAACTTGCAAACCTCCACAAGCATCTTGGAGAAGCATGGTTAAAGTACCAAAATCTGTGTGATTTGCGATTCTTTCTGACTTACCAGTCTTTAGTGAGTTCTCATCTGTTGGAGGATAGTGTAATAGTCTTAATTGATTATCCGACTCATCATGATAAGGAAGAAAGAACTCTTCACCTAAACCCATTCCAAGACCAATAGCTCTTAAAAAGTATTTTCCAACCACATCAGTCATTTTGAAATAGTACAAGCAATATTCTTGAAAACCAGGAATATCTTCTGGATCTGGCCAAATGTTGTAGAATTTTTTGTTATTTGGATTATTTAAATCAAATGACTCTTTAACATCAGGAACTTGTCTCAATCTATCCCTTTCAGCTTTATCAAGCACCATTTGAACAACTTTCTCTTGACCAATGGATGAATAACCACAATGATGAGCTCCTCCCTTTGGATGTGGGGCTTTCATCTTTTTCTCATAATCTAAATCGAAGAACTTCTTTGACCACTCAAACATTCTTTCTTGATCTGCTTCTGGTATACCATGATTGATGATGTACATGAATCCGACTTCTTTCATAACTCTGACCATTTCTTTACCAACAGAAAGTTTACCTTTATCGCTTTCATAAAAAGGAGCGAAGTCCACAATAGGAACTCCTTCAAATTGTTTATCAACGACTGGAGACATAAATAGCTAAAATGTTATACTTAATCTGCAACAGAAATCAGTGAAAATCTCCAAAAGCTCTTTATTTAATATAAGTCATTTGAAGGTGCAAAACAATTGTGGTGTGATTTGCAAATATTGCAGTACATACTCTAAACTCTTTATCTATCTGATTGAAGATTATCTTCAAAACAATTCATTCGGGTGCCCACCATTTCGCAAAAAATTCTCCACCAAAATTCTCCACCAAGATTGTTATCAAATTAGAATTAATGGAATTGAAGGAAAAAATCTGTAAGGCAATACTCAGGTACTCCAACGATTCCGAAACTTTGATGAAGAGATGAACACAACATAAAACTCCAACTCTCCCACCATTATTGAACCAATTTTCAGTGTCTAGGCTCATAGAAAAACAAAAAAAATCAATGTCCAACAACAGAACTTTACTTATAGGTGTTGATGTTGGAGGTACAAACACCGATTCAGTGTTGATTGATCCAGCACTTGTTAAAAGTGAAAACAAAGGGGTTTTAAGTTGGAATAAATCTGTTACTACAAAGGAAGTTTCTGATGGTATTCAATTAGGTATTAGCAAACTTTTTGAAGACTGCAAAGAAGTTAACAAAGACGAGATCACATCAGTCACTATTGGTACTACTCATTTCATCAATGCAGTTATCGAACAAGATCAAGCAAGATTAGCAAAGATCGCAGTTTTGAGAATTTGTGGTCCTTACTCACGCCAAATTCCTCCATTTTCAGACTTTCCAACTGGGTTGAAGAATATTATGAATGGACATATTGGCTACCTGAAAGGTGGTTTCCATGTTGATGGTAAACAAATTCGCCCATTGGATGAAAATGAAATCTTAACTCAGATAGAACAAATTAAAGAAAAGGGAATCAAGAGTATTGCTTTGGTTGGTATTTTCTCTTCATTAAAACCTGAACATGAACTTAAAGTCAAAGAAATTATCTTAAAACATATTCCAGATGCTAGAGTCGTTTTATCCCATCAAATTTCTGGAGTTGGATTCATTGAACGAGAAAATGCTTCTATTTTGAATGCGTCAATTTTACCTTTTGCTGAAAAAATTATTCATTCTTTTATTGATGCCATTGAAAACAAAATTGGTTTAAACTGTCCTGTTTTCTTAACTCAAAATGATGGTACAGTTCTTTCTGCTTATGAATCTCTTGAACTACCAATCAGAACATTCTCATCAGGTACAACAAACTCAATGAGAGGTGCTTCATTCCTAGGTAATGTCATAGGAAAACCTGCCATTGTTATTGATGTTGGAGGAACCACCGCTGATGTTGGTCTACTACTTCCAACTGGGTTTCCTCGTCAATCATCATCATATTGTACTGTTGGTGGTGTTAGAATGAACTTTTCAATGCCTCATGTTGAGAGTTTAGGTCTTGGAGGTGGTTCACTTGTTCAAGAAGTAGAAGATGAAGTTTTTGTTGGTCCAGAATCTGTTGGTTATGAAATTCTAGATAGATCTATGATCTTTAATGGGAATGAAACTACTGCATCTGATGTTGCTGTCGCTGCTGATCCTTCATTATCTATTGGTAATCCAGAAAATGTTGCAGGAAAGTTCTCTTCTGATTTTATTGCTAAGTTTCAAGAACGTGTTAAATCAATGTTAGAAACAGTGGTAGACAGAATGAAGACTGCACCACAAGATATCACTGTTTTAGCAGTTGGTGGGGGCTCGTTCATAGTTCCAAAAAATCTTGAAGGTGCTTCAGAAGTGATTAGACCACAATATTATAATGTTGCTAATGCTATTGGTGCAGCATTAGGTAAAATTTCATCAGAAGTTCATGTCATTAAACAAATTACTGGAGATTTAACTAAAGAAGGCGTCTTAGAAGATATGAAAAAGATTGCATTCCAAAAGGCTTTAGAAAAAGGTGCTTTAGAATCTTCAATTGAAGTTATTTTTTGGTCATATGACCCAGTTCCTTATGTTCCAAATACCTATGAATTCATTGTTAAGACTATCTCAGATGTCGATTATGACACAATCAGAGATAGAAAAGTTACTGTCCCTAAATCAAATGATGAATCTATTGGTACCAAAGATATTGTTAAGAATTCTTCATTTAAAAAATCTGATAAAAAAATAATCGAATTAGACTTTGATACATTTGATTATTTGAATTACATTCCTAAGATTAACTCTGAGAAAGAATGGGAAATTTCTCAAATTGATCTTGAACTTCTTAGAATTGGTACCTACATTCTTGGCTGTGGTGGTGGTGGTGATCCATACTCATTCTTCCTTGCTTCTTTAAATCTATTAAAGAATGGTGATACTATTAGAGTAATTGATGCTGAAAATCTTTCAAGATATATTAAAGACAAAGGTGATATCATATCTGTCTGTTCAGCAGGTTCCCCAACTGTCACACACGAACAATTGTTTGCAGAAGAGTTGATGAATTGTTATCATACTATGAGTAGATTTATTGGAAATGAACCTGAAGCTGTTTTCCCAATTGAAATTGGTGGTGGTAATGGTATGATTACATTTACAGTCTCATCATCATCTAAGTTGAACATACCAGTCGTTGATGCCGATCTGATGGGTAGAGCATTTCCAACTCATAATCAAACAATTCCAGTTGTTTATACTCCAGAAGATGAAGCATTTTACCCTCCTACAGTGATTAGTAATGGTAATGGAAATACCATGATTATCACTGAATCCAAAGATGATTTCTTGTTAGAAAATGTTATGAGAGCTTCTCTTTCTGAAATAGGTTGTTCAGTTGGGGTTATGAATCCACCAATGACATTTGAAGATGTTCAAGAGAAGACCATTGATCACTCACTTTCTCTAGCTTGGAGAATTGGTAAAGCTGTTAGAATTGCTAGACAAAAATCTGAAACTTATAAGCTTCCAGAAATCATCTTGAATTCAGTTGGAAATTCTGGTAAATTGTTGTTTTCTGGTAAAATTGTTGGAGTTGAAAGAAAACTATTTAAAGGTCATGTTTGGGGTGAAGTTACCATTGAAGAAATAGAAAAAGAGAAAAGAAAAATGATCATACCGTTCAAGAATGAAAACATTTATGCTAAAATAGATGAAGAGATTATCTGCTCTGTTCCTGATTTAATTTCTGTTATTGATTCTGATACTGGGGAAGCTGTTGGTACACCAGATTATAGATACGGTCTAATGGTTTTCGTTTTAGGTATTGCTCCAAATAACAAATGGACTGATACAGAAAGAGGTATTGAAATTGGTGGTCCAAAATCCTTTGGATTAGAAGATATGGAGTACAATCCTATCTCAAAATTCGCTAATCCTAGATCTGTCATTGAAGAGTACTTTAAAGAGTAATCAATTAATAAACATTAAATCTTATATTTGAAAGTAGACCCTTTGTAATTATAATAGAACACTTTTGTATTTCTAATACAGATTAAAAAATCGAGCGATGAAAGAATCCAAACTAGATATCAAAAGTATGACATTGAAATAAAGAAACTCTACAATTTTATATTTCAAGGGAATGTTTCAATTCGTTTATATAATTATACAGAAACAGGCTTTTTACCAGGACATTCAAGATCTGAGTAATACCAATAACCAACATCAGGACCAAAATCAGAATATCTAATAGAGTAACCTAAGCTTGAAACGGTTTTAAAATCTTCATCTGATAATTTTAAATTCTCACCTCCTAAATTTTCGTCAATTCTTGATGGAGTAACTGTTTTTGGGATGATGGAAGTTCCTCTTTGGATAGCCCATGCAACAAGGATTTGAGCTGGAGTTTTACCAATTTTTTTAGAAATAGCTAAAACATCTGGATGAGATAAAATTCTTGGTTCGCCATTTAATTCATACAATGGATTTTGATTACCAAATGCTGAATATGCTGTGACGTGGACGTCATTATCTTTATGGAATTGGATAAATTCTTCTTGTTTCAAGTACGGATGAGTTTCAAATTGATGAACTTGAGGTTTAATGGTACAGTTATCTAAAAGTTTTTGTAATTCTGATTGACAGAAGTTTGAGATACCAATAGCTTTAACCTTACCAGTAGATAATAGAGCTTCCATTGCTTTCCATGTGTCAACAAAATCAATATCAACAATCTTGAAGTTACCTTTTTCAAATTCCTCTCTATCATTAGCACATGGGTAATGCATTAAATATAAATCAACGTACTCAACGTCTAGGTTTTTTAAACTTTCTTCCAAAGCAACACCAACATCTTCTGGAGCGTGATGAGAGTTCCATAATTTGGTTGTTAAGAAGAAGTCCTCTCTTTTAACACCACTCTCTTTAATACCAGCACCGACATCTGATTCATTACCATATATAGCTGCAGTGTCGATATGTTTATATCCATTTTTCAAAGCATGAGAAACAGCATTTTGGACTTCTTGAGCAGGTGATTGCCACGTACCTAAACCAAAAACTGGCATAATGATACCATTGTTTAACGTAACAGTTGGGACATCTTCGAATTTAGACATTGTTTCTTAATTGTTTTTATTTTTGACTAACTAGCAATAGTTTGAAATCAAAGAAAATACAGGATAATACAAGGTTATATCAATCAAGTATTCTGAGATTTTTCTAATGTGTATTGATAAGTTTGATATTGAAGTTGGGATGATTGGGAACATTTTTGGTGGAGAAGAATCAAAGTGGGCATGGAAGAATTTATGGTGGAGTAAGAAGGTGGGTATATCTAAAAGCAGACTTTATCGGTGGGCAACTTCCCCTCTGTTATCAAGAAAGCCAGTTTGAGTAGATATGAGGTACATATATTATTTACCGGAATAAGGATAGCGTGGAGACCACTGGAGAGTGAGCTATTAATAAGTTGATTCGCTTGGAACTTACATGATTTTTTTGCAGATCAAAATATGGAAGTAAAAAAAATATTATTGCTTCCGATAAGCCTCGAGATAACAATAATCAAAGTTTCAACTATCTCAAATTTAACTGAAGAGTGAAAATAATACTTATACCACAGGTAATAACCAAGTCTCTCATCTCTTTCCCTTCGAATACTTGCTTTATAACTATAAGTTAATAGTAATAAATTATGGTAGATTGGAAAGCTTTGAAAAAGAAACTTGAAGTTCCACAAGAAGAAAATGGTGGTTATAAAAATGATAGACTTACAAACAGAGATCTAATTCCTTTTGGGCCAGATAGAAGAACATGGAATGCCTTTGCATATGCCGCTTATTGGCTTGTTGAAAGTTTCAGTATTACTGGTTATACTACCGGATCAAGTTTAGTAGGGTTTGGTTTATCTGTTAAACAAAGTATTTTATGTGCTTTTGCTGCTGGTGTTTTCTATGGTGTTTGTGCTGCTATCATGGGAGCAATCGGTGCAAAATATCATGTAGGGTACCCTATCATTGCTAGAATGCAATATGGTATTCGTGGTGCAACTTTTGGTATTGTTATGCGTATTATCACTGGTATCATTTGGTGGGGTGTTCAAGCCTATTATGGGGCTCAAGCTTTTACTGTTATGATCTCATGTTGGAGTCCTTCTTTTGCTGATTGGAATACTTTCGATGAAAAAAACGGTATCACATCTGCTAATTTCATTGGTCTTCTTCTTTACTGTATCTGTATGATTCCATGTACCTTAATCAAACCAGAAAATTTACATTGGTTCTTCAGATCTGTGACCCTTTTAATCATCGGTACATTCTGTGGTATTTTAGGTTACACTGTTAAGAATGCACATGGTGTTGGTGCTTTATTCAATGAATCAGCTCATTTTGAGTCAAACGGTGCTCTCGGTTGGGCATTTGTGCAAGGTATGTTCTCTATTATTGGTTCAGCTGGTACTGGTATCCTTGGTCAATCAGATTTCACAAGATATGCAACTACAAGAAGAGCTCCAATTGCAGCCCAAATTATAGGTGCTCCAGCTGGTTTAACAGTGTCTTGTATCTTTGGTGCTATTTCAACTTCTGCAGCTTATGAATTTATAGGTAGTAAAGAATGGAATCCTGTTGTTCTTTTATCCAAAATTTTAGTCTATGAAGGTTTCTCTTCAGGTTCTAGAGCTGCTGTGTTTTTTGGCGCACTTACATTTGTTTTACAACAATTAGCTATTAATTTATTATTAAATTCTTTATCAACTTCAATGGATATGACTGGGTTATTACCAAGATACTTGAACATTAGAAGATCAGGTTTTATTGTTATTGCTATAGGTGTTTTAATCTGGCCTTGGAAGATTTTAACTTCTGCTACTGCTGTTATTGTTTTTGGTAGTGGTTGGGGTTGTTTCTGTAGTTCTCAAACAGGTGTTATTGTTGCTAAATACTTCTTTGTTTACAAAAGAAAGCTTTTAATTAAAGATTTTTATGTCGATAATGAAAGCTCAATTTATTGGTTTTACAATGGGTTTGATTGGAGATCAATCGTTTCATTTTTTGTTGGTACAGTCTTATTAATGCCTGGTTTAGCATATTCTGCTCAAGGTAAATCTAGAGGTTTTTGGACTTATATTCTTTCAGTTTCATATATCTGGGGTGTTGCTTTAAGTGTTATTTGTGAGATTACTTTGCAGCTAGTTTTCCCAGCAAAGACAATCCAACCTGATACAAAGGTTGAGGACGTTTTCAATGAAGATGGTACTAGAAAGAAATATCAAGATCTGGAAGGTGAAAGCGTAGAACTTGTTGAAGTTTCAAGCTTCGAAGCTAAAGCAAATATGGCTTAATTTTGTTTGTTTTTATAACTTATTATTGTTTTTAATTTATTTCTATATTTTACTGCTTTTATTGGTTGTAATTACTAGAACTGCGTTTTGTGTAGACATCTAAGGCCTGGACTGGAGGAATTAATAAGAAACGAATCTAGTGGATTGAAAAAAACGACAATCAGCGTGCCCGGTCCAAAAATGAGCTCTTATCAGTAAAATGATTCTGAAAGTTTTTGTTCTTTCAACTGAACAACCATAAAAAGCTTTTATGGCCCCAATATGATGACTTTAGACACAGAAAAGCAGAACAAGAAGTTTGATTGTCTGTTTCCTGGCTGTGGAAAATCTTTCAAAAGAAGAGATTATCTTCAGCGTCACGAATCAAATCACGCCCAAATAAGACCTTTTCCATGTGAGATTTGCAAAGTTGCCTTCACTAGAAGAGATCTTTTAGAAAAACATCAGAAGTCAAAAGCTCATTTGAGTACTTTAAAAGGTAAAACTAATACTTTTATTACCGTTGATTCATTCTCAAAATCACCGCCTACAAAACGTCAAAAAACTGCCGCATCTAGTGCCAATAATAATAATTGCAATGAATTTGAAGATATTTTTGGATCAGATTTAAAATTCTCAAATGTTTCTAATGCAGTCAAAGATTCATTTGGTTGGTTATTTGGAAATCAGCCATGTTACAATTTTGAACCATTCTTTGGGGAATCATCTTCAAATACCAATAATACAACTCCAAAAATTGATTTCCATCATAATGATATATCAAACCAAGATGTCAATGATAATTATGGACTGTATCAAGAACTTTCAGAAAAGCTCATTCATTATTTATTAGTTGAACTACAAGTTGAAGATAGAGGCAAAAATATTCAACGGTTGTTTACTAAGGCAAATATGACTTATTATTTAGATCAATATTGGAAAAATTTCAACTGTGTTTACCCAATTATTCATAGGGCAACTGCTTTTGATCTTACAGTTAAAGAATCATTGGAAAATTGTCATCTTAACGTATTAGCTTCTATGATAACAATAGGTATGCTGTTCTCACCTACAAATAAAGATGAGTATCTAGTGGCAGTTACGGTCCAAAAACAGCTAAGAAGAATACTTTTTCAAAATATAAGCTCATTTGATTACACAGTGGAGACAATACCGTTGAAGTTTTTACAATCGTTGCTACTCAATGATGTGTTTCACATGTATTTTGGGGATACTCTTCAACTGTCACGGTACAATATCCACCATTCAGTTTCGATCAATATTTTTAAAGAATTTAGACTCTTTGATAGTTTAACTGAACCTCCTGTTATCTTGAATCAATCTGATGAAAAAAACCGCCAAACTTGGTCATCATGGATACGTTATGAAACAATGAAAAGGTTAGCATTTTTCAGTTACACAATTGATGCTCAAGGTGCGTTTTTCTTTAATTTAACACCTTCAATATCTATTTTTGATATTCAGCTTGAGTTACCTTACTCTGATGATGTTTGGAACGCCTATGACCCAGAATCATTTTTTAATAGCTACAACAACTTACCTAGAAATTTAATATCAAGAACAGAAAACATTGTGAAGGCTTCTACAGATTCTTTGCGTTATGAGATAAATGATGATGAAATTTATTTGAATGGTAATTTAATTCCTACCGTGAAACCAGAAGGTAAATGGCCCAACTTTTTATTTAGTTTAAGAAGTTTAACTCATCCTATTTCAAAAGAATATGATGAAAATCTTGAATATCATTTTAATTGTTTTTCCCAATTTTCAAGATTCGTTTTCCTTCATGGTGTTTTATCATTAGTTAATGAATTAAGAACTTCAAATAATATTATTACTGCACAAGTTAATGATCCCAATATAACCAGCAATAGATTGAATATGGTAGCTGCTCGCATAGAAGGGGCATTTTTTAGTTGGAAAGCTTATTTTCATAATAACATAGCAGAAGCTAATGCTGTATCACTTGCTAGAAATATCTTTGGTACAATATTGAACGTTTACGATACATCACCAATGTTTTGGGCCAATATTACTTTACTTAATGTTGGATTACTAGGTTTATATTGTAATTTTGGGGTAATAATTAAGTTTAGTAAATTAGTTATTGCTGATAGTCAAATAGAAGAAAAGAAATATGCATATTTTTCACCTGGAAAAATAAGATTTGATGAAGTTACAAATACCAAACATAAATTATTGATAAAATCATGGTCAAAATCAAAGGATGGTGAATATTCGATGGATCAAGCTTGTTCATTGTTAAGAATGGTTTTAAGTAATGCAGAAATTATAACTAGTGTACCACATCTTTCATACTCAATTTATCTAGCTTCTCTAGTTTGTTGGGCTCATGGATTTAACACATATTCTCATGTAAATGGGAACCCAACTAGTTCTGATATGAAAAAAGATGCATTTAAATTCTTGAATATGTTTCTTAAGTCAGATATTGATGATGGAGCTGAAAGTTTTGATGAAAATCACGCACCAACTTTGTTGAAATCTTTACTGAATTATGTGATAAGTACTTTAATTGAACATTCTCAATGGGTAACAATAGAAAGTACGATATATAAAGATTTGAGGATTTTAGCAGAATTGGAAATTTAACGATTAATGGATTTATTTAAGAAATTGTAGTAAAGAGTCAGTGTCATAGACTCTAGAGCAACTAAGTTCTGACAAATGACAAACTACAATTAGTCAATTACTTGTATATATTTCATATTTATAATCAGGGTTAATTTTACCGTATCCTAAAGGCCTTTTTAGCGACCAAAAAAAATGTAGAATTAATTTTTCATTGACTCAAGTTCGATTTAATAACCATTAAGAAGGCCAAATAGATTAAAGCCAGGTCACTTTCAACCAGGCAGCGTTCATGTGTCACAACTCAGTGCTCACGGTTCACCATCATCAATGATCATCCAAAATATCTATATATCTCTATCTAAAATGAGCAAGTGGATCTTGGTGGGCGCGTGGCAGTGGGCACCTTGCATGAGATCGTGGCCGCGTTAATAAAATGAATCATATCGATAAGAAGAATTACTCAAAAATCATAAAATCTTTCAGACGAATTCCATCTTCATATTCTTTCTTTTCCATTCAATCATCATCAACAATGACTGGCCCTGTTGATTTATCACACCTACTTTCAAGAGAAGCTAAAAGAAGAGAACCTTCTAAAATCAAAAAACTTGTCAAATATAAAACTGCTGATAATGTGTTTCTAGCTGGTGGGTTACCATTACCAAAATATTTTGCCTGGGATTCATTAACAGGGACTACAACAAAACCACCATTCAAAAACGGTATAACTGAAGTTGGCTTAAAATCAGATAACGGTCTTGAAATCACAGTTGGTGAAAGCTCAGGATTACCAATCTCTGAAGCTTTACAATATGGTTTATCAACAGGTCCAAAACCTTTGATCAAATTTATTAAAGAGCACACTGAAATGATTCACAAAATCCCATACGATGGTTGGGATGTTATTACAACTGCAGGTACTACCCAATCTTGGTGCTCATGTCTTAGAACTTTCTGTGATGAAGGTGATTCTATTTTAGTTGAAGAGTTTTGTTTTAGTTCATCTTTAGAGACAGCAAAGTTTCTTGGTGTTGAACTAATTCCAATGAAAATGGACGAAGAAGGTATTGATGCTGTTCTATTAGATGAAAGACTTACCAAGTTACAACAAGAAGGTAAACCATTGCCAAAACTTATCTACACTATTCCTACAGGACAAAATCCAACAGGGTTGTCTATCACACCAGAAAGAAGGCAAGAAATCTACAAAGTTGCTCAAAAGTTTAACTTATTAATTATTGAAGATGAACCATATTTCTTTCTACAATTAGGTAAATATGAGGAAAAAGAAACTAGAGAACTAACCAATCAAGAATTTTTAGATGGTCTTTTACCAAGTTTCTTAGCTCTTGATGTTGATGGAAGAGTTATTCGTCTAGACTCATTTTCTAAAACTTTAGCACCAGGTTCAAGAACTGGTTGGATGACTGGTCAGGCTAAATTAATTGAAAACTTTGCTAGAGAATTTGAAACTTCAATTCAAAATCCATCAGGATTTTCAACTGGTATTATTTATGAAACCTTGAGTAAATGGGGACATGATGGCTACATTGACTGGTTAAAAGCACTACGTAGGGAATATACTTATAAGAGAGATTCTTCAATTGACTCTTGCTACACACATTTACCTTTAGATATCGTTAAAGTTAATGTTCCAATTGCAGGTATGTTTTTCACATTAGGAATTGATGCCTCAAAGCACCCAGAGTTTGCAACTAAATTTGATTCAGATCCATTAAAAGTTGAGAAGTTAATCATGGATACTGCAAGTTTTGAATTCAATGTCGTTCTCGTTCCTGGTTCATGGTTTGAAGTTCCTGATAAAGTCGATGGTAAGATTGTACCAAGAAGCAGTTCTGAAATCTTTTTTAGGGCAACCTATGCGGCAACAGAAGCTGAAATCATTGATAAAGGTATCAAAGGATTCGGTGGAGCAGTTAGAAAAGTTTTTAATGTCTAATAGATTATTTAGCTTGACTTTATTTTGTAGTATGTAAATAAATAATCTACTAGTAAGGTTCGGAAATGATTTTTGTGTTTTTTGTTTTGATTTTAATTATTGTGGTTTTTTTTTTCATGTCAACAATTCTGACCTCACATTTAAATCTTTTTGAAAGAGAAAGACTATGCCCATCAGCCATGTCAATGAAGCTTAGAGTCTTGACAAGTTTGTTTTGATACCTTTAATAGCCACCTCACCTCTCAAAGTGTCATATTTTAACCAGTTTTTCAGTCGGTGATACATCAGGGATTCATTTTATAACTTATAACTTGGCTCTTTTAAAAGACGAAATAGATCTAGTTTGCTGCTCTTCACAAGCTAGTACTGAGGCTGTATGGAGATACGACGATATTTCCATTCCATTCACCATTCAAAGCCCAATATATAGATCATATCAAGATTTAAAAGAGAACAAATCAGAAGAAGACAGATTTGATTTGGTATTCATTGCATGTGTTAGTTTCCCATCTTATAGAAAGTTTTTGAGGGGCATTAAAGATAATCTTCACTCAGATTCCCTTATTCTTGTTGATGCTGGCTTGGGTGTATCCTTTGAATCTATTGTTCATGAATGTTTACCTGATTTAACCGCTCTCTCATTTTTTTCAGATATAGATGTTAAATGTTTGCACAACACCACTTTTCATTCTAACAAAAAAGATTGTGAGATATTAGTTGGCTATAGTGGGTTTAATGAGTATAAACCACTCAACATTAACATTAAGAAGTATATTGATTTAGCTGATACCTATTTATTGAAAGAAGATTCAAGTATGAAGAAAGTGTTAAAGTTAATTAATGAAAAAAATGATATTAAGATCAATTATTATTCAAAAGATAAACTAATATCATATATTTGGCTAAACTCAATTCTAGTTATCACAGGAGAAATTTTACCAATAGTTTTCAATCAGTTCGACATCTCTAAAATTTTGGACAATTCTAAATTAAGACCCGTTTTCAAAAGTTTAGCATCAGAATTGATTTATATATCGTTCTTTTTAGGAATAGAAAACTTTAATAAATTTTTAAAGGAATCATATGGAGATTCAACTATTGAAGTTATAGCAAGATTGGTGTTGGAAAGATTTAACAATGATGGAGATGATTTAATGTTGAAGATATCTAAATTTCATTTTGATTTTCATTATAAATTAGATAATTATTCCTTAATATTATTGTTTCAAGTGATTTTGATCTCAGATGAGTTGGGTATATCAAATCCAAGTTTAACGTTTCTTTATGGTATGCTTGTTAATATATCAGAACCTATTTCAAAGAAGACGGTTTTAGTCAAGAAGAAAATCGTTAAAATGTCAAAGACTCAAAAGAAAGTGAAGTTAGAAGAGGAGGAAGAAAAAGAAAAAGTAGTAGAGGAGAAGGAAAAAGAAAGAATAGTGGAAAAAGAAGAGGAAGAAAGTGAAGCGAATCAATCATTTATTGATGCAGGTGATATGCCACTTTATGAACTTTTGATGAATTCAGCTAATCAATTTACAGAAGTACAAGCCGATAGTCCAAAAAAAGATCAAGTAGTGAAGGTGGAAGAAGAAAGGGATCATGAAAATGAAAAGAATCTTGACAGACAAGAAATTAATGAAGAAGTTGAAGAAGAATATGAGGAGGACTTTGATGAAGATAGCGAAGATGATCGTATTAATTTCAATTTAGCATTTAAAGTTGAATTACCGTACTCAGAATCTTCAATAAGTTCTAATACTGAAGATGGAATTGAAACAATTGATAATAAAGTGGCTTTAAAAGATTTTAACTTACCAGATAACATAAGGACAAAATTAAACAATAAAAAGACTTTTAAATTTGTTAGTAATAGAATTCCATATAAGAGTAGAAGAAAAACATATGATACATCAAAACCAAAAAAGATTGAACCGATTACTTATCAAAGGGCAGAAGTTATATCATATAAAGATTATGGATCAAGACATATTAGTATCTTTGATACCCTTGGAGGAGAGCATGAAGAAAGTTATAGAGATAGATATGGAGAATATGCATCATCAGCTACAGCAACAAAGAACATGAATAGAGATAAGAATAAAGATAAAAATAAATAATTGAATATAGGAAATTTTATTTTTAATACACGAATTTATATATTATAATTTATTAAAGTATGTATATTATTTTCAAATTTCTTTTAATTAAAAAGACTTTTATATAGAGAATTCCAAACCAGTGTATATATCTATATTAGATCGTTTATGATCATTTATGTCATTATAAAGTTAAAGTTAACCATTCCCAATTTGTGTTTGTATTACCATCTTCATCTTTTTTAGCAGAATCAAAGTTCAAACCGGTTGAACCAAATTGGAAAGCATTATTACTATTATTTCTATTCTCATCTATTTGAAATTGAAAAGTGTTATTATTAGGGTTATTATTATTTGAATTATTATTGGTATTATTAATATTTTCAGGAGTTTTTGAATCAATCATCATTAAATCATCATTATCCAAATCTTTCTTCCTTTTTGAAGATGAAGAATTTGAAGAAGTTGTTTTGCTCTTCTGTTGACTTGATTTGGCAGGTGAAGTTGTATTTGGTGTTGTTTCCACTGATTTAGAATTACCATTTGAAGTGTTTTCATTTGAATTATTTGAACCTCTTTGTCTCTTTTTAATAACATCAGTCTTTAATGATAATGGTCTAACAACACCATGTAATTTCAAAAACAATCCACATGCGTTACATAACGGTTGACCTTCTGGGTTTCTTCTCCATAATGGTGTCGTTTGAGTATTACAATTCGTACATCTTGTATTCAAATTTGAAGTTGATTCTTTAGCTGATGAATTCGTAGTTGTGGTTGTTGTATTCAATTGTGATGTTGATGAAGATAATGTGTTTCTTTTAGATTTTGGTTGTTTCTTTTTAATTGATGATGATGAAATTGAAGGTTTTCTGGAATTTAAGGAACTTGATAATTGTGAATTTGAATTATCATTAATATCAAAATCATTATTATTATTGTTATTATTATGGAATTGATCAATTGTAAACGAATTCAAACTATTGGAACCATTAGGCATATTTCTCATTTGATTTGCAAAGCTTAAATTTCTAGGATTTGTATTATTATTGAAGTAACTTTCAAAAAATGAATTATTTTCAATATTTGGAGTTTGAGCAGTTGATGAAGCTGGTGATTCCATTGAATTGAAGAAATTTGTAGAGTCAGTGAAACTATTGGAATGTTTGAAGGTTGAAGGAGGATCAAATGAAGAGCTTATAGTGTCTAATGGATCCATAAAATTACCCAATTCAGTGACTGGAGAATCCATAAAACTTGATTGATAACTCAGTCTATTTGTAATAGAATTTTGATGATGATGAAGGTTATGATTGCTGGTAGTGTTGCTATTTGAATTGGGGATTGAGATTGGTGCTTCTTGAGACGATGATAAGTTGTTGAAAAATTCATTGTTATGATTATTGATATTTCTATGATCATTCACCAATTCATCTTGACCAATTTTCTTAATATGAGCTATGTAATCGAAATCTTCAGAAGTTGGATCATTTGAAATATTATGATAAATTGAAGAATGATTTGAGCTCGAGTTTTGATCCTGTGATAAATATTTAGTTAAATTTGATGGTTTTTGCTGATGTTTAACGTTAATTGGTGTAAATTTTGAATTTGAGGGACTTAATTGGTTGAAATTGAAGAATTCATCATCATTTGTAAAATTTTCAAAGACTTTATCATCATTGATTGAAGGATTGTTTAAATTTGATTGTTTCAAAAGCTTAAGACTCATCATTCTCCAAGTTAAATTTTGCATTCTCTCCTTATAAGGTAAAGAGGCTTTAGCCTTTGAATACATTCGCCATAGCGCTTCGTTGGAAGCATCGTCATCGAATGCTTGTTGTAGTGAGGACATATATATGGTCTTTATATGGTGGAATTATAGAGTTGTAGTGTTGAAGGGATTGGAATTTGTGGTTAGTTAATAGTAGAGAGCGAAATTTAGTTAAATTTGATGAAAAGTTGATTCTCTGATTTCATTGGCTCGATAAAAAATGAGAATTGAAACAGGCGGGGGTGGCCGAACCAATTCGGCATTCAATTTCTTATCAGTTTGTCCGGATTTGGACGCTGGATTTTCCGTTGATTGGGCGATTTGGTGGGAGTTGAAGCTTGACAATGAGGGTGGTGGATCTAGATTCTAGACTGTAGAGAGTCGAGTGGTGGTGGTAGTACAATTCCCAGCGTACTCACACCGCTCCGGTATCTACCCCGAGTAAAGATCCTTAAAGAACCCTTTCTACTTTCTAGTTGCATGGATTTTATCGCAATCCCGGCTACTCAAGGTTCTGCACAATTAGTAAGAATAAGCTAGACATGTTATACATAAATTAGCACTAGATCTCGATTCCCCAATGCCCATCCATGTCTTGAAACTGACTCTCTTGACCAACCAGAATGGTCCCAACTTCGGCCATAATAATAATAATAATAATAATAATAATAATAATAATAATAAATAAATAATAATAATCAATTCCCATTGGCCAATGGCCACCTATCTGAGGGCCCCTCAAATTCCAATCTCGTTAACTTTAAATTTGTCTTAATTGTATGTCTTTCGAACGTTTCAACGTTATTTGATCCGAAATGTTCTTAATTTTTAAACACTCCAAAATGGTAAATAAGACTGGCACACACAAGTTACATCAACGAGTATACAACTGTAGTAATTTTGTTAGTGCAAAGAACCATCTTGTGCACAATAAATCTCATTATCTGACAACTCCAAAAGATTGACATTGACATATTGGACAACAGCCTAATCATCTTCAAATCCATCCAATCACTCGGCTTCATTCCAAAAAAATGCCACTGATTTTATTTGACATGAGAAATCATCTTGCATTGATTATTCAACAAATGGCAAGTGGCATCATCGTAGCACAGTGCACACGAGTCATGACTCATGAGTCACGACTTAGACCAAACTTCAAAGAGTTAGAAGAACAGTGGACCTCTATAAATCAACTAATACTACACAGTACTCATATTTCTAAATATCATATCATTCCTTCATATCTATTTTGATTTATTTAAAGTCTCTTCAGTTCCATAAATTCTATCATCATCATTACCTTCAACTTCTTGTTTAATTTTTTCCATTTTTTCAATTTGAATTTCCCAAACTTGCTTTGATTGTTTTTTACTTTTATCAAATAATTCTTGATCTGGTTCTCTATAACTATTACCAATTCTATCCCATAATGTAGTGAATTGACCATAATTATAGTTGAAATATAAATGATGAACAGTATGACATGCTGCACCATTAATAAAAGGATCATTTGCTAAATATTCACCATCATGAATCATAACTGTCCAAAAGTTAACGAATGTGAATAGAATTAAATAACTTAATTTGTGTAATGGGAATAAAAATGGATAAATATGGTATGGTAAAGACTGAGCATAACCATCAACTGGGTGGAAAGCATGTGAGGCGTAAGGGGTAGTGACCAACCATTTATGATGTGGTTTGTGTAACATCTTGTAGAGACGTGGCCAATGTAACGCTCTATGAATCAAATAAATACCAAAATCCGTAAACATAATAAAAGCAGGAAATTGTAATAAGATTGACCACCAACCACCTTTAACCGAATCAACATCCCAATATAATTTAGAATAACCTTGTAATTCTAATAAGAACCATGGAACGGTTAACAGAACCATGACAGGAATAGCAGTAACAGCTTGTTTGATTTCTAAACTCATTTGATTTTTCAAGTATCTTGGATGATTAAAGATATTTTTATCAAAGACAAAGAGGTATGACAATGAAGCAATACCTAAATATAAAGCCCAACCGAATATCGTTAAAATGAAGGTTAAACTTATGAATTGTCTTAATAAGTTAGTTCTTGGTAATAAAGAACTGTTTGTATAAATACTTGAACCAAACCAAACTGGGATTCTACCATAGATCTCTTGGATATCTGAGTAGTGCGAGATGAAATGCTTTAATTCGAAAACAGCAGGTTTTGGAATGAAAGAGTTTGTTGCGGATGAAGGATCAATGAAATCAATTATTGAATTGTTACCTAAAATCAAAGATTCTTGCCATTTGGTAGGGATATTCCTTGACAAAGAAGCAGGGAGCAGAGTAGCATACAAGCGATCGAAGAGGAACGCGTCAGTGAATTCTAAAACGAGATCCATGATGAATGAAGTGGAGGATTAAAGTGGAAAAGAAAGAGAAAAAGATTTCAAAAGAGGTTTTTTTTGTTTTTATTTTGGGTTCTCGTTTAGCGAAATCTGTCGAGATGCGGTTGCGGCACGAACGAGGCGAGAGTTTAAACGAGCAGAAAGATTTAAACGAGATTCAAGAAGAGAGTTGTATAAATTTTTATGGAGTCAAAAGCGGATACCATGAATCTCTCAGTGATCATGCCACTTTAATCCACTCATAGCAGCCTTGTAGTCCTATTAAATCCATTTAATTTCATCAAATTCCCATTAAAATCACGATATTTTTAGTTATACGAGAAAGTCAGCTAACTATTTATCATACAATTTTGTGTCATACCATATAAATTTATTGCTTTTGATCATGTGTTGCTTCACTTCCTGGTTGCTTTGAAGTAATCCGTCACTCTAGCTCCTCCATCATAATAAAGTCTCAACTTCTCTTCTAATTCTTCCCATTTTGGTCTGTTTAAATCTCCTAGTTCTCTAGATCCTCTACTTAACAAATCACTTCTTAACCATTCTAATGCCAAAGGATGTAGACTTTGGATAGTTTGGATCTTAATCACCGCCTCGTCAACGATATCCAACACTGCTCTATCCAATTCTTGCTGAATATTATCTCCATCATTAGCGATCTTTGCTCCATTGTTCAAGAATTGAATATCTTCTCCATATTTCAAAGTTTTCAATATTTTACCACTTTGAATATGTACAACATCACTAGGCCATTGTCCTAAACCATCAAAGATATGTGTAGCATAAATGATTGAACATTCTCTTGTTTCTGTTTCTCTTTTCAAAAATGATAATAATCTTTGTCTTACTAAAACATCTAAATCAACAGTGACTTCATCCAACAATAAAACCTTCCATGGTTTCAATAATCCCATTGCCAGTTGGACCCTTCTTCTTTCACCATCACTCACAGAATGCATTCTCCATGTCAAGTCAATATCCAACAATTCAATTAATTCATCCCTTCTTTCCTTATAAACTGTACCACCAATAGAATCAATCAAAACCATGATGGGAATATCTCTTCTCACAATAGGATTAGATGCCCATTCAGTTCCTAAATAGGTGGTGATACTAGCTGCGTCACTACCACCTCTGAATGGATCATGGCCACCGATGGAAATGCTACCAACCGTACTTAATGTCTTCCCTGCTAGTAATTTCAATAAAGTGGATTTCCCTGCCCCATTTGAACCGATTAATAGCGTTCTGGAGCCCCATGGAAGTGCCAGATTGATGTCTGCAAGACCAACTTTGTGATTGCTGAATTTGTAGGTTAGATGCTCGGTGTGAACTGCTAATTCGTCACTCATTGTTTAATAGTAATGCCACTATAAATAGTTAATAGTGTGGGAATAATTTGAAAAATAATTAATTATGTCCCGAGAAACAGTTTCAACAACAGATAAACAAATAGATTCAATTAACGACAAAAAATGAGTTTGAATGGTGATGATTTCTTCAAAGAAACCAACGACGTGCTTGACGAGGAAGAGGATGAAGAAGAAGAAGAGGATGAGGAATTAGAAGAACTGAATACTAAAGACAATCAGATGATTGATGATAATGAAGGTGAAGAAGATGATGATGAAGATGAAGATGAGGAGGAAGAAGATGAGGACGAGGAAGAAGAAGAAAATGAAGAAGAAGAACATATCAAAACTGAAGAACCAAAACAAGACATTGAAATGAAAGATCAGCAATTACCCTTATATTTAAATGATGATGAATCAAAATTAAAACATTTTCATGATACACTAAAAATGAAGGCAAAACTAGCTAACTCATTTGATATAATACCCACTGTTGCAATTCCATATTCTTGTGGTATAAATGCAATGGCTTTACCGTCTTCATCTAAATACTTATTCACTGGTGGTGAAGATGGATTTATAAGGAGATATGATTTTTTCAGTTCTGTTGATTTTGAAGTTTTATTAACAACTGCTCAAAAACATTCATTAGTTGACACTATTCAATATGGTGCTTCTTTAACGGCATACTGGGAAAATGAAATTCCTATCACAAGATCACCAAGTTTAAAGGATACTTATCAACCAAAACTATCACCAATTTTCTCATTACAAGCTGAAAAAAATTGTCTTTGGTTATTAAGTGGGTTATCTAATGGTGGTATTAATTTACAGTCAATTAGACATAATGAAGGCTCAATAGTACATCATTTTAAGAATCACACAGATACAGTATCTGTATTAAAATTAAATAGTTCAGAAGATAAATTTTTATCAGGTTCATGGGATAAATCAATTAATCAAATTGATCTAAACTCAGGTAAATTAATCAAATCTTTCAAAGATTCAACTGGTCAAATTAGCTCAATTGAATATCGTCCTACTGGAGGAATTGAAATCGAAGAAATTCAACAAAATGCTAATGTTAATAATGATGATGATAATGATGATGATATGGGCTCATTATTTGGTGATGAAGATGAAGAAAAATCAAATAATAATGAGAATAATAATAATAATAATAATAATAATAATAATAATAATGACAATACAACAACTCAATTAGATCCAAATGTTTTCTTATCTTCTTCAATTGATGGATCTTTACAAATTTGGGACACGAGAATGAACTCAAATGTTATCAGATTTAAAGCACCAAAAGGTACACCACCTTGGTGTGTTTCATCATGTTGGTCACAAGATGGTAATTTCATATATGCAGGTAGAAGAAACAGTACAGTTGAAGAGTTTTCATTAAAGATGCCATTTGATTCAAATGGAGATTCAAAAGTTTCAAAATTATTAAAATTTCCTCAAGTTTCAGGTGCAGTTACAGTTGTTAAATCATTACCAAATTCACAACATTTAATTTGTGCATCTCATGATAATATTAGAATCTATGATTTGAAAAATAATGATCATCATAAGAAAACTCCATTTTTAATCGTTCCTGGTCATCATGGTGGTGTTGTTTCTGATATTTTATTCGATGAAACTTATAGATATATGATAAGTACAAGTGGTAATAGAGGTTGGCAAGGTAATAGTACAGAATCTGGGCTGATTTACGAAGTTGTATTAGAATAATTGTATTATATTATGAATTGTTATTATTCAATGTATTCAACTAATGATTGTATTGAGTTTCTAATATAAATGTTCAGATATCTGTGAGAAACATTTATATCCCTTTTAGTTATTAATGCATTAGCAACGATTGCGAATACTAAGACTGTCATTGGTAAATATAATGAAAACCTATTATCTTTTGGTATTTTAGATTTTTGAATTTGTAAATTGATTAATTTTTTAGTTATTGGTTTATTCTTCTTAGTTTTTAAAACACTGTAGTTATTTAATTTTTTAAATGATTTGAATTTTTTCATTTCATTCCATTCAATTATATGAATATGAAATGCTAAGTCATCAATCACTTTTCGAATATCTTCTAAACTCAAACCATTTGAAAGATTTGATAATAAACTATGAGTAATATCTTCATCATAACCGTCATCAACAATCCTCTGAGTTATTACATCTGATTTATTAATGATCAATAGAACATATATCAGAAGCACTATTTCAATTGTATCATACGTTAAGATTTGATCAAATATTAAACTTATAGATTCAAAATCTTTTAAATCATGGGAAAATAACGTTATTATTGCAGATAAACAAAATAAAGGTTGTTTCATTTCCTTGAGCCCAAGAGTTAAGTAAAGACCTTCGTCTATTGATTTCATCAATTCAGGTACTATCTGTAATATATCAACTGATGATTCAATTGAAGGTAACATAAAATCTCTTAAATATTTCAATGCAAATTTAGCAAAAAAGCAATAACTTTCAAATTCCTCTTCTAAAGTTAATAGAATAACGAAACAGATGTCATGTAGACCTTGATAATATGATAAATTTGGATAATTTCTAAAGAATTTAACTAATATTCTATCTAATTTCAGTTGTAATTCAGTTTTCTCCTCTTTTGATATTGATGTTGGATAATAAACAAATGAACGATCAACGTCCAATTCTATTTGATTCTCATCTTTATATTCATCTAACTCTTCAATTGGTAAGTCCTGATTATCATTGATATCTTCATCTTCAAACATTAGTCGTTTCCATACTTTCTTTCTAACTTCTTTATTTATAAAACCATGACTTGAACCACCGCAAAACCTCAAATAAAAAACATCAACAGTGTCCAAAGACTCCATCGTTTGTTCTGAAATGGTCCCATCTGAATCCAATAGCGAATAACTCGACATTTCTGAAACTTATATTCTCTTTTGGTTTATTTGTGTAAAAATAAATTCCCCATGAAATTTTCTATATATGAAATCAACAACAAAGCAAAAGGGAATGTGCTCCACCAAATTCACCGAGAAACAATTCATCGCAGGAGGACGTTTCAGCAGTGTCTATAAGGCCAAAGATCGAACCACAGGCAAGTTTGTGGCTTTGAAAATCACAACTCCTGATGAAGATAGACCTCCTCACAATTCCAGAGATGAAGTCAAACTATTAAAAGAACTAAACCAATCAGATCAACCTCATTTCATTCAATTAATCGATTCATTCAATGCGGACCTGGAAGATTTGGTGATGGTGTTTCCTTATTATCCTTACTCACTAAACACTTACCTAAAGAATCATTCAAGAAAGAACATTTCAAAATTCAATCCATATGCTAATATCAACAATGATAAAACTAATGATGATGATATACCTGAACTGATTAATAACCTACCTGTGAATAGATCAAATCAAATATTGCTAGGAATAGCAGAAGGGTTGAAATTCTTACATTTTAATGGTATCATTCATAGAGATATCAAACCTGAAAATATAATGTTTCAAAATTTCGATCCAAATCCAATAATTATTGATTTTGGTATAAGTTACAAAGAGCCAACTAATTTTGGTAAAGAAGATCCACTGGAAAAGATTTGTGATGTTTCTACTGGTGTTTATAGAGCTCCTGAACTAATCTTTGGTATAACTGATTATTCTTATGGTATTGATATTTGGTCTTTTGGTATATTGATGACTTTAATATTCAGTAAACATGTTAAACCAATTCTTCAAAATGATGATTATGGTGATTTTAGACTAGTTTCATTGATCTTTAAGACTTTTGGTGCTCCAACTTTAGATTCATGGCCTGAAGCTGCAAAATCAAGTACTTTCTCAAAATTACAACCTCAATCAACCAATCCATTGAGCGTTGACTCTATCTTACCAAGAGCAAGTAATGAAATCAAACAAATATTCAAAAGGATGATGATTTATGAATCTTCAAAAAGATTATCTTCATCTGAAATTTATGACCAACTCAAAAGTTCTACTAATTAGTTTATATTTTATAATAAATAATACATAACATTTGCTAATTATACAGTACAGTGAATTCATTTCTAATATTTGGTATCAACCAACCTCAACTTTATTTAGATTCTTCTTCCTCAAACTTCTTTTCCAATTCAAGAAATTCCAGAACATCATTCATTCTTTTTAATTCTTTAGATTGAATTATATTCTCTTTTGCAGAGTCATAGAATGAATCATCAACATCTCCATCGATATAATATCCATTTTTATAATATATTAAATTATGATTGATTTTATAGTTTGGTGTATTACCTGAAATTGACGATGCTTCACTATAATCAGCATCACTATTGACTGAAGTATTCCCAACATTAGATTCAGATTGTCTTAATATATGCAATCTTGAGCTCTTTTGCTCTTTAACTGCCATTTTGATACCTTTTACCACTTTTGGCGTTATTTGTTGAGCTTCTTCATTACTATAATTATTAACTTGCATTATTGTGGAATGTCTTTTATGTGTTGGTGATCCTTCATTAGAGACTTCGTTACCAGAAGTTGGATCTCTTATTATGAATTGTTTCTTGTTGATATTCTTTTGTATCAAAGTTGGAGTCAATGGGGTTGTTGGCCCTCTTTTTTTATCTTGTGGATGTTGCATTTGAACATTTTCAACCTGTGGATTTCTTAGTTTTAAGGGAGTGGTGGCAGATTTAACTGGAGCACCTGTAGGCTGAACAAAAGACCACTCAGAGCTCATTGTAATGGTGTTATCTGTAAGTATACCCCTTTTTGTAGATGGAAACTAAACAACGCAAATTGAATTTTAATATTGTGGATTTGTTTTTGTTCATTTTTTTTTGTAATCTTTTGTTTACTTTTGTCCTGATTCGGAATTTTTCATCTGTTACTACGACAACTTAAACAACTAATTAACAAATATTTAGCAAAATCATATCTATAATTTCCAAAATTGAAAACTATGCAATTCAAGTATTGTTAAAGAAAATTAAAATACTTGAAATCATATAAAATCACCTTCAGAAAACAAATTCATGAAAATGATGTGAGAGGAGGTTAGAACTTAGGACCGATTATTGAAAACTAGAGGCATTTTTAAGAACTTATTACTTTGATGAATTGATTTCTTTTAATTGTATTCTAGCTGGAAGCGGAAGATTGGAATTTGGAACTCCTAAACAGTGTGGCTTTATAAGATCAGTGCGTCGCGTAACCGACCCTAGTATACGCGATGCCTATATAAAAAGAGAGTGAATTCCGCTCTAATGAACCAAATTGGATAAAACCTCTAAAACCTCTAAAACCTCTCCAATTTAACATCTTAAAATGTCAAAAGAACCATTTTTAGGTATTCTTCAAGTCGATACAAACTTTCATAGACCATTAGGTGATGTTGGTAATCTTGAAACTTGGAAGATACCTGTCAAAATTAGAGTTGTCACTGAAGCAAAAGATGATGTCGTTAGAAGTTCCAAGAACTATAGACAAGAGTTTATTGATGCTTGGATCAATGCTGCTTTAGAATTAGTTGAAGAAGGTGCCGTTGCCATTATAACTTCATGTGGATTTTTAGTTACTTTACATTCTTATTTACAAGCCAAAATTCTCGTACCTGTTGGGACTTCAGCTTTATTACAAATTCCATTAGCACAAAGTTTGATCAAGAAAGAAAAAAAGATTGGTGTTATTACATTTGATGCTGAAAATTTGGGTGAAGAACATCTAAAAGCTGGAGGGGTTGTTGATGTATCTGATGTTCCAATTGTTGGGGTCAAACCAAATGGTAGATTTCAAAGAATCTTAAGACGAGGGGAAGCTTATGATTATGATGCTGTTGAAGCTGACGTCTTAGACGCCGTTGATGATCTAATCAAAAACAATCAAGATATTGGTGGTATACTTTTAGAATGTACTAATATTCCACCATTTAAAAATGCAATCTATAAAAAAACTGGATTACCAGTATGGGATATTATCTCATTTGGTAACTATCTATATGAAGTCAGTTTACCACCTAAATATCAATAAACATGTATAACTAATGCTTTTTGCAAGTTTTATGTACAAGCTACAATATGAGCCCCATGAATTAGGTATATTTATTTAAAATTCTCTAAACTTCAATAACAGATTTTAGATCACCTTCAGTAAATTTTAAATCACTTTCAGAGGACAAATCTTCCTCATAGTAAGATCTTTCACCTTTCTGAATATCACCAATTGAATTTATATCCTTGAAATCAACACGATTTCTCCATTTAAAGATTTTAGTGTATTCATTTTCACGATTTTCAATAATATCGACAACGAATTGACCTAAGACTGGTAAAAATTTAAACCCATGACCGGATCCACCAGTTACAACAACCAGATTCTTTTTGTTTGGAACATAATCGATAATGAAGTCATTGTTAATTGTATCAGTGTACCATAAAATTTGGGTTTGAGAAATACCAAATTCAACCAAATCGGGTAAGAATACTCTAATAGCATCTTTGGATTGATTAATCAAAACTTTAGTTAATCTTGATTCTGAAATATCATTTTCATCTTTAGCTGGAATGGAAACTATTGATCCATTTTCTAATTTTACTGGATTGACATATTTTTTATTTCTAATGATTATCTTAACGTATCCATTAGTTAATGGGAAAATACCAATACCACCAAATTTCAGTTTTTCTTTCTTTTCACCATTTCTCCAGTTTAAAATTGGAACATTTGAATATTTTTCAATTAAATCTTTTCTATCATCTGGAATCTTAATCAAAATAACATGTCCAGTTTGTGCTTCACTGAGTCCAGAAAGTTCAGGTAATATAGAAGCAGTCCATGGACCAGTAGCTAAAATGGTTAAGTCAGCACGATGCTCAACATTATCTTTGGTGATAATACCTTTAATATCACCATTTTCTTCAATCAAAGATTTCAACTCACCTTTAGTTTCTTGTGTGATGAATTTAACACCCTTTGATTTCAAAATATGATGAACATATAATAAAGCATTAGAAGCATAGATTAAACCAGAAGTTGAGTCTAAAACACCAGAAACTTTTTTAAGATATGGATTTGATGAAAATTGATAATTATCAAATTTATCATACCAACCTGATTCTTTAGCTCTTTTGATATCTTCTTCATCATTAATGACAAATTGAGTATCTCTTAATCCTGATTTGGCAAAACTTTTCAAATTATTTAGCTCATCTTCATCAAGTTCTTCTTTATTATCTAATCTAATAGCACCACTTGGTTTAATGATTCTTAACTCATCTTGGTCATCAATGATACTATATTTTTCAAAAGCTTCCTGTTTGGTTAAACTTTGCAAATCAGTATGCCATTTTTCGAAATAAGTTTTAGCTTTTAAAGCAAGTCTATGATAATAATCTTTATCTGCATAATAAGCTCTAAAAACTTTATTGATATCCGCAGAAGCTGTGTTTGCTCCTTCTTCAAATGTGTATCTAAATTTATACAAATCAAGTTTATCAAATACTGTCACATTTGTGTATCCATTTTCAACCAAGTTTAGGGCAGAAGAAAGTCCGAAAACACCAGACCCAACGATGATAATTTTTGAATCTTTTGATATAGCCATTGTTATTAGTAATTAGGGCCTGACTCTTGAACTCCGCCAAAGGAGATCAGATCGTTTTTATAATTACAATTTCGACCTCTTCAATAAAATGGCATCATACTCTTTTCCCGCTGAATTAATTATAAGTAATGTGGCTGCTAATCCAAATTTTAGCGGTAGAAAAGCAATAACTGAACATTAAAAAATGCCACATTCACTATAGGCTCTAATTTCTGAATGGTTAAATTTTAATATAGAGAATTGAAGATAAAGATCAGTGAAAAGCTTTGTATCAACCAGCTCCCAATAATTTTAAAGTTTAGATACAAAAGATCAATATTATTTTGCAATTTGAATACTGTCAGATATGGGTGAAGAGTGCCTCTAACCATATGAGTTACATCCAAACATCCCAGTGACCAGTTGAATCATCAGTGTCGGCGTAAATATACTCGACAATAATTCCTACTTCTTCTCTATATAGTTCTTATTGGACAATTAAAAATCTTACTGTATTCAGTGTAGTATATTATTTATCTACAACTATTTACGGACAAATTAACCTTATGCAAGATTAACGGTTTCATCAAAAATATTATATAATAATATCCACAGTTCAAAAGAAAGTGTTATCGCCACATCGACTAAAGATGGTTATTTTAACAGATCTATCTATGGCATATGCTCATTTCTCTGAAAGTGTATTGAAATGAGTGTATAAAATGAGCCATTTCCGCATCCATGAGAAACAAATATTTATTCAGATCTATATAACCAATAATGAGTATTTTGAACGAAAAAGACCAAGCCCAAGTTGAAGTTGCAAGTTCCCTGCCAAGTAAGCATGGAAAGCTTGATCTCATTGATGGTAAAGTCATTAAAGATAAACAAGCTGATATTACCATGAAATTCTATGAAGAAAATAATGCGTCTGTTCCACCAATTACACCACAACAAGAAAGAAGATTAAAGTTTAAGATCTGGCTTACTATTGTTCCATTGATATTCTTTGTTAACTTTATGTTATTCATGGATAAAAATGCTATGGGTTATGCTGCTTTATTAGGAATGTTTGAAGATTTAAATTTAGATCAAGCAAAATATAACAATTTACAGACCATTTTATATGTTGGTTACCTACTTGGTCAAATTCCAAGTCATTTAATTTTTCAGAGAGTTCCATTAAGTTGGTATATCTCAGGTGTCACATTAGTTTGGGCATTTACTACCTTAGTTCAATTAGCTGCTAAAGATTTCTCTCAACTAGCAGCCATCAGATTCTTTTTAGGTTTATTTGAAAGTGGTGTTACTCCATCTATCAATTTTGTTGTTTCAATGTGGTTCACTCCATCTGAACAAGCCGTGGTAATGCCTATCTTTTGGATCAGTTGTTTAGCTAATGGTCTATTTGGTGGTTTAATCTCATATGGGGTTCAATTTGTTGATGGTATTTCACCATGGAAAGTTTATTGGTCAATCATCGGTGCTTTAACCTTCATTTTATCAGTTACAACTTTCTTCTTGTATCCAAATAATCCAGCAACTTATAGATTTTTCACCGTTGAAGAAAGAGTTCATGTTATCAGAAGAGTTAAAGAAGCTACTAATTCATCAATTGAACAAAAAGTCCTTAAAAAGGAACAAATAATTGAAGCGTTAAGAGATCGCATTACTTGGTTATTTGGTTTATTCGTCTTTTTGAATATGTTTTCAAATAACATCAGTTTCCAATCTGCAATTATCTATAAACAATTAGGGTTAGATAATCTTCATTCTACTTTAGTCTCAGTTGCTTCCTCAGGTTGGAGTACAGTATTATCAATCGCTGGTGCATTGGCTCTAGCTAAATTCAAATCCCAAACTGCACATGTTGCAACAGTTTTCAGTGCTATCTCTCTACTTGGAGGTATTTTAGTTGTTTCATTACCTTTACGTTTAAGTAACGGTATTCTAGCAAGTATTTTTTTAACTAATGCAAATGGTGTTACATTTATTGCTGCGTTTTCATGGGCCCAATCTTCAGCTGCTGGTTATTCAAAGAGATTAGTGAGAACTTCTATCTGGTCTATTGGTTATGCAATTGTCAATTTATTTGCTTCACAATTCTGGTTAGCTAAGGATAAACCACGTTATTATAGAGCATGGATTATAATTATTGTTTTTTCATACGTTATTTCCCCAATCCTATTACAAACTATTAGATATATTTTAAACAAAAGAAACAAAGAAAGAAAACAATTACTTCAAGATATTGCAGATGGTAAAACTGAAGACATCCTTGGATTTGTCACTGAAACTGATGAAGAAGGTAAAGAAGTCAAACATCAAGTTGACGTTTCAATGTTAGATTTGACTGATTTACAAAACAAGAAGTTCATTTATCCGTTATAAGAAAGACCAGTTTTTTAGTTCTACAGTTTTTATTAAATAATTAAATGAGAATATTAATAGTTATATAAATATAAATAAGGTTTGTTTTAGACCTTTGTAAATCTAATAAGTCTATAAAAATACGCTTTAGGGGTATTTGATAAAAGTTCGTCAATTATCTCAATTCTTTGTGGCAAATCATCTGGAAATTTTTCAGATTTTATTTCCTCATCATCATCCTCATCTTCTTCTTCATCTTGAATGCCTAAAAGTTCTCTACCTTTTAGATATTCTAACTGTTTAGTATATTCATACTTCTTTTGTTGCAGATTCTTCCTTATCGTCCATTCTCTTAAGGGTAAAATACTTAGCAAACCTGCAAATGAAATGACACCTGCAAAGATTTGAGTGTGTAGATAAGGATTTTTTAAGCTGTCATCTTTCAAAGCAAGCGCTATAACTTCAATAAATAGAATAAACACCCCTAACACAACATTAAGAGCTGACCATGCAACAACAAAATCTTCTGGTTCAAAAGCATCTGCAATTAAAACTGCATTCATGACATTTGCAACACCTAATGTAATACCAAAACATATTGCTAATATAATTAATGCTGTATAACCTGTAACATTTAACCAATATGCTAAGACTAATAATATAATGCAGACATTTAACATCATTGTGTAGTTGATTCTACCAAATACTAAATCTGCAACAAACCCCATGAGTGGTCTTCCAATAGTTTGACCAGCATTTAATACAGCAGTTAAAGTAGATGCCTTCTTTTGTGTTAAACCAACAGCTGTAGCGTATGGGGCAAACGAAAAGACCACTAGTGTATAACACAAAATCATACATGTGAACCAAGCAGAGATATACCATAATTGTTTTGATTTTATGATTCTTAGGTCAAACATCGTCTTAATTTCAGCATTAAAATTCTTCAATGTGATCTCTCTTCTTGGTAGAGGATTTCTTCTTTTAATGAAAAAAATTGAAACAGACATCATAACAACAGTAATAATTGCAATCATTCTTAATGCCCATCTTTGATTCCCAGTTCTTTCAATGACTGCATTAATTGTTAATGAGTAAAAAACACCACCAAGACCAGTACCTGCCATCACAACACCTGCTGCGATACTTCTTTTTCTTAAAAACCAACTGGGTATAATACTAACAGCAGGAACGAAAATGAATGAATAACTCATACCAACAATAACACCTTGACAAACGTATAATTGCCATAATTTAGTAGAGAAAGATGCCAATAAGTAACCAATGAAATGAAAAGCACAACCTATTGCCATGGTTGTTTTGAAACCAATCATTCTTACTCCAATCATTGCAAAAGGTGCAAAAAATTGGGCATTAAAAACAATCAAACCAGCGATCCATGCAAAATCCATTGAATTTGCCCCTGGAAAAACTTCATTATTGATGAAATATGCTAAAAAGACCCCAAACGCACTATTATTACCCCATGTTGAAAATTGAAGAGTTGCAGCACAAACAACAGAAACCCAACCATATCCACCATCAGGAGGATAATCAACTTCCCCCGTGGACTTATTTGTATAGACTTTCTCAACGTTAAGCTGTCCTTGTTTTGATAAACCTTCTGGATCATTTTGAGATCTTAATTCTTGTAATATTAAAGCATCATCTAGAGTTAGATCTTTTTTCAAAGATCTGTCTAGTTCTTCTTTTGTATATTGTCTGTTATCATCAAACATTAATGATTCTTTGAAGGATCGTGCCTTTGATGTGATTTTGGTGATCTCTTGAGGTAAGTATCTTAAACCTGTGCTTAGTCTGGATATGTTATTTCTATCCGAGTCATTGGAAGATGAAGATGCTAATGAGGATATATCATCCGAGTCCTTTATTGCAACAGGATGCTGTTCTTCCATTATAAGTGACTGATATTTGGAAAGTAATACGATGAGCGTAGCAAGACGTTGTCGAACCTGATCAAATTGAAATAAATTTATTTCATTCTTTTGTACTCAAATTTTTTTAGGTATCAAGACAAGATGATAACCCGAAAAGAGAACTTAATCCGGGCGTCTCCACCGAAACGGGACATTAATCCGTTGAGAAATTATGTACGACAAAAAATTGTGGTCATCTCTTTTCATTAAATATTCATTAATCACTGAGTGAGTGACATTCCCAAGTATCTCAGCTCCATTTCATCATCAACAGTTAAATCTTCAACGAAAATTTTCAATGTGGCATTAAATTCTTGAAAAATTTTAAACAAATTATCGTATATATTACCTTCTTTAGTCAACATTGAAATATCTGTTATAGATTTCGAGCCACCTTTCAAAATTGTCAACTCTCTCATTGTTAAAATAAATCTGAATGAGATATTGATTAATGAGTTTAGTTGAGCAACATAAGTCTTACCAGAAGCTTTTCCTTTACTTAATTTACCTGTACCATCAATCAATTTATTATTAATAATTGATTCCAAAAATTCATGATGAGTTTTCTTGACTTCATTAATAGTTAATTCATTGAATCCATGTTCTAATTTTTCAAAATTATTATCTGAACCGTTTAAATCTTGAAGGTATTCTTTATTAGGTTTTAAAATTTGTTTTAAATGTGGGGTATTTTTACCATTTTTCTTCAATTCAACAGTTTGTTTTTGATTTTGAATCTTATCAACAAATTTATGGAATTCAACTTCAACAACACTGTTGAAAATATAGCCGGTTATAGATTTAAGAAAAGAGAATATGAAATTCTCAACCAGTTTAAGCCTTTTAAATCTTTTGTCTTTTAAACAATGTTTCATAAGTTTACCATCTTTCCATGATTCTGTAAATAAATGATCTAATCTTTTAATTCTCCATAAATGATTGAAAACTCTTAAATAATCCTTTTTAAAATCATTTTTATCAGTATCTAGAATTATCCCTATGGTTGAACTAATTCTATAATCAACTGTGAAAACATCCCAACCAATATTACCATGTCCAATTGATAAAAGTCTAGCATCCAAATTTTCCAAAATATAACTTTCCCTTTTCTCACTTAGGTGATATCTTGAAGTCGTTTTCAAGATTGATTGATTAAGTATTTTGGATAATTGATAACCTGATAATGAATTTGATGGTTCATTTAACACTTCTTCACCATTATTTATCAAACTAGTGACAAAATCTCCCTTACCCATCAAAAGATAGTCTTTTAAAGCAGTTATTATTTCAAAATAATGATTCTTATTGTATAGTATATGATTAAAGTAATTTATTATTTCATTATGCAATTTTGAAACTAAACGATGAGTCTTTGAAGAGTTCCATAAAGTTATATCATTTTCTTGTGAACTCATTCTTTCTCTTTGAAATAATATTTTCATTCTTTCACAAAAATCATTTAACCATTTGGTTTCTTTACAGTAAAAGTTCAAAAATCTATTAGTTAAACCAATATCATAGATCTTTAGAGCTAAATCTAGGCCAAAAAAGTTGGGAAGTTTATCCTTTTGGAATTCAAATTGAAATTTATCAACATTTTCAGCTTTAATGAAAAAATCTTCAAAATTATCATCTGTTTCACCTTTATAGATCCATGAAAATATCGAATTTGAAAAAGTGAAGACACAATATTTTAAAAATTCCATTGAACATTGATTTATTGTCTCATCACCATGTTTTGAATATAAATATAGAGTTGATAATAATTCATAACTTGTTAATGTTTTCAATTTTTTTGAAACAAAATTTAAAAATCTGAATTTAATTAATTCATCATTGAAATCAGAATATATAGATTTTAGTGATAAATTATCAGTTGATGATAAATAATTGATATGACTTAGATAATCTTCTAATTGATCTTGAATGAAACTTAACACAGCAACCTTAATTTGTGATTTATTTGAAGTTGATTTTTCTCGTTGAATGAAACCAGTTAATTCTTGATATAACAAACTTAATTCTAAAAGTATATGTAATTCACCACTTAGACCATTTGTTATATTATCAGGTAAAAGGACTTGTTTATCAACAATTGGTAAAATATCAGAAGTTGTTCCAGCCATGGTATAGAAAACATATTTTAGAAACTCAGACTCAGGGATTTGATCTTGTGAATAAGGGGATATTAATTCATGTAATGGTTGTTTATTATTTGGTCTAGATGTCGCTGTTGAATAAACAGATCTTCTATCAGAAAATCTATCAAAATTTATATTTTCAAAAGAATCAATAGTGCGAGCATTCAGAGATTGTTGTTTATATTCACTTCCAATGAGACTGTTTCTTTCAAAATTATCATAATTCCATGAAGGATCTTGATTGGCGTTATAATTGATGCTATCATTGATAATATTATTTGAATTATTATTTGCAAGTAAATTCTTTAATAAAAATAAATATCGAGCCACTGTATTCTTATCATTATATTTCAACAGTTGATCTAAATTTCTTTGGAATTGACTTGATGTATTGGTTGATAAAGTCGGTTGTATTTCATTCACTATTGAGTTCAAATTATATGTCGTGTTTTTACCAGCTCCCGATTCAATTAAATCAACTAATTCTCCAGTTAAAACCTCGATTTGGTCATCATCGAAATTGGAAGGCGCCACACTCTTCGTTATTCTGTGGATGAATAGTCTCAAGAATGGGTCATGTTGTTGAGACATCACTAATCTTTTAACAGATATATGAAACAAGTTGAATTTGTACATTTGTTTTGTTTTTGTATCTAGTTTTTGTTTACATTTTTTAACGCGATGGGGTCTCGATTACCCGATTCGGAAATCGTAAACTACAATCCCGTAAGGTGAAGTATACTGAATCATTAAATTAATCATTATTTGTTGTTTATATTGATTTATAGCATCACTAGATCTCTGAAGACAGGAACTCGGCTTCTCTTTTGAAGAAACTGTATTCATTTTTTTTATAACCGATCTTTTCCATTGATTCAGTATATTTACGAATGTTATAAAATTGAATCAATGCTCTTAATGCTATTTCTCTACCATATCTATCGGTGAATTCGGCATCAACATCTCTACCTGATAGCCAGTTATCTCTTAGACTTGTTTCACCATGTAAATAAACCAATGAAATCAAATCCATATTTCTAGCTCTCCATTGTTTTCTTTTTAAAGGAGCAATTTCTTTAATTAATTTCAAAGTTGGTTTCCATAATGGTTTATTGATAAAGCTGAATATTTGTTTCAGTGATGCAGTTATATCCTTTTCACACAAATCAAGAATTCTTTGCGTTTTTTGAACTGTAATTTTAGATGTTATTGTAAATAAATTAGTTAAAGTGAAACAAAAAAAATCATCTAAATTTTCAAAATTATTTGATTTATGTAATGTTGTATTTTCGATTCTTTCTAAAATCTTGTCATCAAATGATTTTAAGTATTGAAAAAATATGTTATAATAGTTAGAATCATAAATCAAGCATGATAAATGTTCATATTTCAAAACATGATTAACTTTAAACCATTTCAACATTAATAATAACAAATATGATGAGTCCTTCAAGACAAAGCTTTTCGCTTTCAAGATGTTTAAAAGTTCTGTATCCTCTAATATTCCATCTTTCTTCAAATTGATATAATCAGTATGTGAATTATTGAAAACTTCTAATAAGACATTGGCCAATGAAGAAAAATAAGGTAAACATTTTTCATAAAATTCTTCAATTCTAACTAAAGATTTAATCTCCTTTGAGTATGCTGGGTCTTGATCTTTTGAATAATCGAATTTTTCAATATTATCGGTCAGTGAATCGACCCAGCCTCTTTCTTGTTTAACAAAATGATCAAATTCGTCCCACAATTGAATTAAATGTGCCTTATCCCTAACTCTTGATACGAAAAGATCAGTAGCTTCTTGAATACTTTTAGGAACAACTGTATCAAAATCAGTATTTGATTCAGTTGGATAAATTAATGGATAAACAAAATTAGTTTGCGATAATCTTTTACCTTTAAAATTTCTATTATTTTCTAAGGAGTTTGGTACTGGACTAGTTGAAGGGGATGGAGATGGAGTTGCAATATGAATATCTGGCGCTTGATAATTATTTGAATTCATTTGTCTTGAAGGATGATTTCTAGGAATTGCAATAAATTGAGTTAATGAAGCTGGATCTTCGAAAGTTTCTGGTAGTTTTGAAGGAGGTGGTGTAAATGAAGGGTATCTTGTAGTTAATTCTTGCCTATAAGTATGGAAATCAATTGGAGTAGCAGTTAATTCATTCGGATTATCGTTCGATTTATTTTGAATATTAAGTCTTTTCTCTAAATAAACTTTAGTTTGATTTCTTTTTTCTAAATCACCAATTTGAAATTTGAACAGTTTTGTAAATAAAACAATGATATTCCTTATTCTCATACTGTTCCTATTATTCCATCTCCATTTATCTATAAATGAGACCAATAAGACTAATAAATCTCCTTTATCGAATTGAGATTGGATATTTTCAACCAAATATTCATCCTTTGATTCTAAGCCTGTTAATGTAATCATGTATAATAGAGTACAACAATGAAAGACCATCTGTGAGGAGATTTCAACTTTTTCTGATTCATTTGATACAATTTCAAAATATTTGATTAAAATTTTGATTATCCAAGGTATTATATTAAACTGAATTGTTGAAGTAGTATTTTTGATAATATGAGTTTTGATTTCAGATGGTTCAAATTCCTGACCAAAATTCCCTGTTAAGATAGAAACCAAACAGACTAAACTAACCAATTGATCTTTAACTATATCCGGACCATTCATAAGTTCTCTTACAATGTCTTCTTTTTCATCAAAACTTAAATCATAAAAATTCTCATTGAATTTGGAGTCATAGACTTGTTGATACTTTCTTAGTTTTTTAACTTCATGTTCTGTAAACCATTGTTCTACTTCTTCAATCAATTGGAATTTATCAGTGTATTGATATGCAATTTCCGGTTTGAATATAGATGGGAATGAGTTTGTATTTATATTATTACCTTCATTTAATGAAAACTGACTTGCTCTCTCATCTAGAGATCTTTGGAACTCTTCATCAACAATGATATTGTTATCAACCTTATCAACTTCATCTATGTTTAGATTATCAATACCATCCACCAACGAAGGAAGTGGAGATTCGGGATTGATGCTATTGTTGTGACTTCTTCTGGGACTGAACTCGCTTGGTTGGAGTCCGATATCCACAATGTTTGCCTTCTCGAACAGTTCCGCCTCTTTCGAGATCATTTGGGGAATAATTGATGCCTTCAGTGTTTTTGTTTTCTTTTATAAGTTTGTTGATCTGAAAATAAAAATGGCACAATCTAAAACCCAAACACCAGACACCAAAATACGGGTAAATACTGGAATTTTACCATGCTAAAGCAGTTATTATTCGCTGAAACTGGACATATAGCGAGGTATAAATGCTAATATAACGAATATCTACTTTAAACCAGCAAATCTGACAATTTTACTAACAAAACATCACCAAAATCACCATTGTTTATCAAAATGATTCGGTGCTTTTTCATTCACAAAATTGAAAAAAACATTGAACCTAGGAAACTTGATAAAGATTTGGAGGAGAATGGCAGGAATAAATGCATTGAAGACACTAGAAACAATCGTTGGTCTCTCGTAAGTTCAATGGAATCAACTAACCCCTTTTTCAAATCACGAAATTCTAACCATTATCAACAGAGTTAAAGTCACTAACACTTTTGATACTGAATTCACTGGTACAATTTATTCTTATAATGCTAATCCAGGTCTTTTAATCCTACAAATACCAACCAGCACAGTCTCAGGAGACTCATATAACTACAAGGTCATCAAGACAAGTTACATCAAGAACCTGGAAATCCTTCAAAAGAAAATTGATGAGACAAAAGTTGCCAAAATATCTAAAGTTGATGTGAATCAAATCCCTAAAATCATTAAAAGAAATACAACCGCATTAGAGACAAACAAACTCACGCGAAACAAGAACGTTACTGCTGAAGGTCAACAAGTGTTTAATGCCGTTTACAAAACTGTTCCAAATGTCAAATGGAAAGGAAATTCTATAATAGTTTTAGATGAAGTCATTATTGATAGTCCATATACTGTCAATGCAATCAAACCACTAAACCCAAGCCAACAAGAAAGTGATGCTATAAGTTTAGTAAAAAAGATAGTCGATGGTATTTGGACCAAGATAGAGAATACTAGAAAAGGTGGTTGAAAAAACATATATAATATTAAAAAAGTTTTAAACATTTCCAAAATGTAGTTCCATTTGATCAAATAATCTCAATCCCCTTTTACCAGTTCCTTTCAACCCATCAAAGTCTTCCCAGTTATAACTGACAATTTTAGAATCTCCAGCGATTTGACATTCAAAGAAAATATTAAACCAAAGATAAACTGAAGTAACTTTTAGTGAAAACATATTTGTCATTGTTAAAGAAACACGAATATCAGTAAACTTTTCAGAATTTGGAATCATTGCTTCAATAACATTTTCTTCTGTATCTTTCAAAGTGTCTTTTAATATTATTGGACCAATATCATCTTCATTAATATCATATCCCGATATTACAACTTCAACATGATCATGATGAGATTTAAATCTTGTACCAATCAACTTGAGTTTAATATTTGGAATAAATAAATGGTTATAAATCATATTCAATTCATCACAATAAATTCTCATATACTCACTATATTTCCTTTGTGATTTAATTGAAACACCTTCTCCAAATCCCCAATTCATTCTCTTTTCAGTAAATAAAACTTCAGATTCTTCTTTACTCATACCCTTCTTATACATTAAATAAGTAGCTGCAATTAAGCCAGATCTACCTTTCCCCATTCTACAATGGATGATAGCAACATTACCAGGTTCATTGTTAATGTATTCATCAATAGCATCTATCACTCTAATAAGGTATGGAAATGGCGGACCTTCATGATCTTTCCATGGGAAATTTACAAATCTATCCTTTAATGCATCTCTATCATAATCTTCAGTATGTTGAGTTCTTAAACTGAATATTTTCCAATGGTTTAGATGTTCTTTATCAAGGTATTCGACTAAATCATTGATATTGTTTCGATAATATCGAGTTGGGAATCTGATTGTTGGGAATGAACAACACAGTAAAGAGTCTGTAATATATGATAGATCTAATGGTATTCCATGTGGATTTTCTAATGATTTCGTAGCCAGTGAAGCCCAATCTTTGATGAAGTGTAAGATTGCAGACTTCATCCTGTCAGAACCTGAATGTGAATTGAACAAAGAACCACATTTTTATACCAGAGTTCAGTTTTTAAATGATTTGATTTAAAGTGACACAAAAACCATAAAGAGGGCAATTATTATGCATTTATTGATAAATTACCGTGAGAAAATCAGTGATGAAAACTCTCAATGCATAAACTAGACAAATAAGTCATATTAGGTCACAAAAATCAAATTATACCACTCAATTCAATGTAAATAAACACAAATCTCCATGAATCGTCCCCATAATTTGTATTCCAAAAGCTTCAAGGCCGGGTAAATTCAGACACTTTTTTTTTCTCGACAAATTTTGCAAAAAATCACCGAAATTGAATCCATTAAATTGAATTGAAATCATTTAAATCGACACATAACAAACATCACAAAATGGTTAAATTAACTCAAATCGAAGACGAACAAGAAGCCACCTTCCAAGAACAACAAGCTCAAACTTCTACCAACGCTCCAGTCGTTGATGAAGATTTCGAAACCGAAGAAGAAAGTGATTCTGATGATGAAGATGACTTTGATGAAGATGAAACCATATATGAAAGAATTGTTGCTTTAAAAGACATAGTCCCACCAAAACAAAGAAGTCAAATTCAAAGCTTTGCTAACGGTGTATACAGCACTGTCTATTCCGGTGTTTCAAAAGCTGGTAACTTAACTTGGATTTTAACTACTTCTGCTTTATTATTAGGTGTTCCATTATCTTTATCAATTTTAGCTGAACAACAACTAATGGAATTAGAAAAAGAATTCAAATTACAACAAGGTGCCAATGATATCTTAGCCCCAGCTGAATCAACCGAAGCTGCTGCCATTCCAGCAACTGCTTAATTACGTTAGGTTTTTTTTATGACAGAAAAAGTTTCACTTTTTTAACATGTACATACTACACAAATAATGATGTTTCACTATTGATTTAATCCGTATTGTTTAACTCTCTATATATCTATTTCTAGTCTGATTTCTTTGGATGTTTAATAGTTAAGGTATAAATATCTAAATAAGTTGTAATTTCATAAATGATCTCAATGATGAACATGGCGTATAATCCTAAACTTAATCCAAACCCAGTCCAAATCAATTCACCAGTGATAACATCTGGGTTATAACCAATTGAAGTTAAAATATAATATAATGCAACTTGACTAATTGGAATAAAACTTGATGGTGTTGAAAATGGGAATTCTTGTTTTGTTAAATGACCAACAATGATTCTACCAACACTGAACGCAACGGTTAATCCAATTGTTAGAATAAATGGTAATAAATGTTTTTCAATAATAATTGGGTTAATTATTAACCAAATGAAAACTGTTGAATAATATCCAAAAAATGGTAAAATTCCATAATATGCTTGTAATGATTTTTTAGAATCTTTATAATAGTCATCAACGTTCTTTCTTGCACTTTCAATGTTGAATAAAAGACCAAGACCACCAAATATAATAAATAATTTCTTTAAAGTGATTGTAAATTCAGAATCTAAACCGATAAAAGATAAATCTAATTGAAATAAAGCATCTTTCCAAATATTTGAACCAAATAAACCAGTTGATGTGAATAATGCAATAACACCTAAAATACCTTCAACAGGACCTGAAAATTCAGATAAGAATAATTTATGGGTATGATATTCTTCCCAAGTACTTAAATAAAAATTAGCTAAAGTTGAAAATTGTGCAATAACTAATAACCAACCATAACCGAACCCAGCAACTGAAGCAAATATAATGGTTGATAAAGTGGTGTTAACGGCATCAACACAATGATCGAATAATTCACCTAATGGACTTGATTGACCAGTACGTCTAGCATGAAGACCATCACAAGCATCAAATGTTTGATATAAGAACATACCAATAGCATAACTGAAGTAAGTCCAGTTTGGGGAATCACTGATTAAATAAGGATCATAATAGAAAACAGTTAATAAATTGATTAAAATAAATCCTAAACCTGATAATGTAACTAAATTTGGAGCCATTGTTAATGGAAAAATATTGACGAATTTCAACCAAAATGGTTTCAAGATATATTTGGTAGTGATTGATCTATCTTCACTTTGATATTTGTATTCTTTTAGTTTTTCAAGATTGGCATGAGGAATGAAGAACCCCATCTTTGAATGACTTTGATGGAATTGCACCAATATAATAGCAATCTCAACTGTCTAACTATATATCAAAATTAAATCAACACGGTGGTACCAGGGCGATGAACCATCATCACTGGTGACGTCATTGTATATATGATGGTGTCCGGATGTTTTATGATAGATTAAGCGCTGACTTTCACTACGTGGGAACTGGGGAGGCCTGTACGTTAATAAGGGTCGAGACTCACTAGTGTTATTTCAAGTCGTAACTTATTATCAATCAAATTCCCAAAGTTTTACTTTCATCAAGAAAGAGAATGGCTAAAGAGTCTCAATCATTGGGATTTGCGTTAGATTACAAAGTTGAAGATGATCTTGAGAGTGAAGCCAAACAATTGAAATCTTATATGAACAATTTTCAAGAGTAATCATTCACACCAGACTTTCCGTTGATTGTTTTAAGACTCAGTTGAGTCATGTAAGTTGAGGCTACTCATTATTATGTGTGCAAATATTGGAGGAGAAAAGTCCAGGAACAGAATGTTATATGAGATACTACAATGCAATATCATAATAAAAACTACAAGTCTCAAGAAGGCTTCTATGACTATCGACCAATTTAACATTTCATCTGATATCACACCAAATCAGATACGTTGATGAGTGACCTTAAACTCTATTTCATGATGTCCGATAATTTTGGTTTTGTAGTTTAAAAGGGAAATACTTTTCGATTCTTTAATGAATTGTTTTAGGATAAGGTAGTGGCTAGTCTACTAAACAGATTTTACAGTTGAGCCTCGAGGTAAAATAACCTTTGATCGAAGAGCTTTCATCAGTGAATAACTAAGTCATGTTTCATATAAATAAACCGAATAGACCAGACCATGTTCAGAACCATTTAACCTGATTTTGCACGAAGTTGATAAAGACTTAGAGACAAATTTTCTATATATGAACATTGAATTACCTATAAATAGTTACATAGTGATATCTACATAATCCAGTATTTAGTTTAAAATTGCCTCTCAAATTCAAAACTGCGCGTCGATTTTGACTTCGAAAATATTCAAAATCAATTAATTAATAAATATCGAGGGTGGAAATACAACGTGAAAACACTCGCTTTATCCTCAATAAAGCATATAATTGATCTACTGTGACCTGTCTATAGTACAGTATCCAATACTTTGAGATACCTTTATAAAATTTTTAAGTGCATAAAATTAAAAAATATTGGTAAAATGATACTCTCCAATTCTTTGGAAAGTGTCGGAAAAATAATTCTTTTGTTCTGCCCAAAGACAAAATTCTCCTCAGAATACTCTCGAAATTCACTACATCAGATGCTTTGGTAAACTATATTACTAGAGCCAATTTCAGTTTTTTAGAAAGTTTTGTATGTGCAAGTAGGACATATCTGTTTTAATAGTTGAGATATTGTAAGAACTGTGATAAATTTTATTTTGGGAAGTTTTTGGGAAAGTGCCAGAAAAAAAATCAATGTGCCACTTTTAAAAATCAAACCTCCAAAAAGTTAAAACGTAGAGATATCAGAACCAGAAAGGGACTTCTATCCACGTAAACCATATAAGAAAGTTCAAAGTAGAGATGAAAATAATAAAAGATCACAATTATTATCAAAGTTTATGAGTGTTGTAAATAATTACAGAGTTTCAATTATTCGAGTTTGTATTCGATTATATGAAATAGAAGATCATCTTACTAATCAAAGAACTAATATCATTCATAACTTTATTGTGTCTATTTATAATACTTATGGCGGAGTCGTAGGCTTCGCTAATTCTATAGATTCAAAGTTATATTGAGTAATCAATGATTAAGAATTATCAATACAATTTGTCGAGTAATCAATCATATGATTAATTCACAGTGTTCATATGAAGAAGACAGTAAGTATATCCAGAATACGATCTGAAGACTCCTAAATATACACAATTAAATCAAAACGAACTGGTTAGTAAGATCTTACAAAAATAATAGATGAAAGATGGAATAAGAATTATAAGGAATTAACTCTCTTGTATATAATGGAAACTAACAGCAAATAGTTTATAATAACATAAGTTTGGTAATATTTCATTTAAAAAAAATCTGGCATCAATCTGTTAAAGTTTTTATGAATTGTTTCAATTGGACCAGACATTAACAATCCTTTTTTCAGATCATTAATACTGTAATTAAAGTTTAAACCACAGTTCAATGACTTCCATCTTTCATTAGTTCTAAACATTCAATCATCTTCTTCTTTGTTTCTTCAATATCAATTGCATGATCTATTTTTTCGAAAGAGCCAAAATCAATAAAGAACAACCTTGAGTCCTTACTTATTCTCAAATTTCTCTTATTTATATCACGATGAATTATACCAAAACTTGCAAGTAGTTCTATTTGTCTTAATGCATCATATATTGTAACTTTATTAATGCATTCAATGTGATTTTCAATGTAATCCATAAGAATGTATTCACCTAATCCATGAAAACGATTAGAGTTTGGATTTATATACTTTGAGTCTTTAGCAATAGGGGTAGTGTAATCCATTCTTAGACGGCCATGACGATGAATTTTTGGATAATTCAGTTGATTGTTGATATTTGTTCTATCAATGTTTTGAAACTCATTGTATATAAACATTTCATCTTTGTACATCCTTTCAGTAAGCTCAAAAGCAGTTAGTTCAATATTATTATCAGTAATATAATCAGGTAGTCTCAATGCATCAAAATGTTTTAAAATGTAATAATTATCATATTCATCTTGATGTTTATCAGTTATCTGATTTCCATCCCTAATTGAAAGAATGCGATCTTTGAAACTAGTTGAGACTTTGTAAACGGTTGATGAAAATTGGGTTCCTCCTTGAATCATTTGCAAATTTGTTTTTATATCCTCTTCAGATATATCAATCACTTGAGTTTCTATTTCTTCATCAGAGTTATTTTGATTATAAGCTCTGGAAGATGACATTAATTTAGTAGCAGATTGTTGAGATAGGTCACTGGTGTTATTTCTATTTTTCAATAGAATCAAGTCTAATAATTTCTTGTAATTAGGATTTTCTTTAGAATTTTTAGCATCCTGTAATGAGATTAGGCCTGCATAAACTAACAGCGCCTGAAGTGTAATTGGATTTTCTGCAGTGGCGCTCTTCCAGACGTTTTCAATGAAGAAATATTCTAGAGGAATAGTTGGTAATTCTGCACTATGTTTAGATTCTTTCGATGGTTCAACATCCATTAATGTAACAATTACTATACTTATGCCATCTGAAATCAATGCCGATCTTAAGTTATAATTCAATAAATGACTGAAGATCTGGATCAAAATCTTTCCTGAGTCACTCAGTTGCTGATTGGTATCTAGTTTTGTATTTGGACAGAATATATTATTGCCTTTTTTGAGATCATTGATTAAGCCTAAAAGACTACCTTCCATAGACTCAATTACTAGTGTGTCCTTAGTTTTAGTTGATATTAAGACACCTGTTCCAAACTTTCCTATGAATTTTTCCTGAAATAGGTAAGCTTGAGAACCCTCTAAGACTCTCCAAATGTTTAATGCTTTGAATAAAAATGATGAGGTGATAAATTTTGATTTGAATATGTCTGATGAGTTGATAAACTCTGTCATGCTTTCACAAAGGTCGATGTTAGGGTTAAACCAGATCTTAACAGCCGTATCAATTAATAATTTGGATTTTCGTTTATGATTGAGCTTGATTATTGCTTCATTTAAAGTGTTTGTTATTTTCTCTTGTGGTAGTAAAACTATTGGAATAACTTGGAAATGATTCAACGTCTCATTGGAAAATTGAGTGACGAAGCTTGTGGGAGTTGGTTTCTTTACCAAGTTTTCGATATCACCTATTCTATTCTTTCCAGCAAAATTCTTTTTTTGGATTGTCTCCAGTGGAGAATTTAAGAAAACCTTTATGGAAGTTGAAATGTTAAACAGGGGATTGAATTGACCTTTATTAACCTCTATATTAGTTTGAAGTAAATCAATAAATTCCTTTTTGAATGATGAATCATAAATATTTGATATTTGCCAACTGTTTCTATCAAAATTACAATGTTGGAATAATTTTGTATACTTTGCATCAGATTTTGCTTTCAGCTCGAGTTGTTTATCTTTCATCTTGATTATTTTCTGGTTCTTTTCATGATTTAAAGTGAGTTTCTGGGCCTCTTGATTCTTCGCCTTGAGTTGAGCACGAAGTTTTTTGATTATTGAAGCAGGATCTTCATCATCAGACGTGTTTGATATAGTTCTTGAGCGTTTGGATCGATTATCACTTTCCATTCCCCAATGGTATATTTCGATCAATAATTGTTAGAATATCATTAATTAATATATTAATGATAAGAATTTAGCTATAAGTGGTAGTATGGAGTCTGGACCTTTTATTTTTTATTTTCTATAAGTGTGTATGGACAAAACCAGATTTGGTTGGGCCATCGCAAAACGAAGTGATGTATTTCCGAATGATCTTAGACCTCAATTACGATTCACTGGACGATCTGGACAGACTCTTCCCAGACTCAGACCATCTGGAATCACAGCTATCACCATCACTCACATACATTAACTCCTAGAAACTACACTTAGACAATGAAATCAACAAACATCAACAACAATTAAACAATACAGCCAACATAGATATAACTCAACCCAATGACCAATTACAGTCAATCAATTCACAGATCAATGATAATAAACAGCTGTCCTTGAACGCCCAAGCTATTATCAATCAGATCACTGTTTCTATTAAATTCTTGGATCAAGGAATAATTTGATATTGACAATGACAACAATACAGAAATTACAAATGTGGTTCCACATTTATGATCAATTGAATTTATTGACTAGAGAGAATTATCATATATAAAGATATTAGCACTACTACAAGCAATCAACCAATTGATCCAATATTTCAGCAATCATAAAAATATTGATCAAATTAACACCATTTCCCGAAATTTCTACAATTATAAAATTCAATTAGTTGATCAAATTTTCAAAGATTTTGAGTTAATATTTGAGAATAAAAACTATGTTCATGATCAGCAATTTGTGTCTGCTTGTTTAATACTAGATTCATTTGAAAAAGATTATCAAGAAATATTGGTTAATTGGTTCTGTAATAAACAATTAAAGGAATTAATCTCAATTTTTGATTTTAATGATGAAGCTGGCTCTTTAGAGAATTTAATTAGAAGGTTTATTTGTTTTGAAAAAGTTTTGAAGGATGTCGAAACTTTTCAATTGAATTATTTCCCCGAAAATTGGTTAATTATTATTGGATTGATTAATAAATTTGACAATTCAACCATAGAAAATTTAAATCAAATTTTATCAAAATATAAAGATGTTAATGTCCTGTTAGATTCTTTGCAAAAGACATTGTATTTCGAAAAATACTTAATTAATCATATCAGATTAATTTATAAAAATGATAAAGGGCATAACATGGTGTTATTATCATCTGCATTTTAACCATATTTAGGGATATGGGTTAATGAACAAAACTCATTCATAAATGAAAATTTTTACAGTTTATATCACAACCAAAATTATCTCATGATACAAATGTTATACAATCGTCTGCTGATTTATTTAGAATTTATGGTCATTTACTAACTCAATTTTCAAATTTATCAACAGGTGAGCCATTGAAGGATCTATCAAAATTGTTTCCAAATGGTCAATTGAATATTGTAATAAGATATTGAAACCTTTATTACCAACAAATATCAATGATAATGAATCAATAACATATATCACATTAGTTTTAAATACAACTGACCACAATAACTCAATTAGAATCCAAAATTGTTGTTCTAGCTGATGATAAATTCAAAGAAAAAATTGATTCAAATTAATGTAAAAGTTCATTTATTAAAATCATTAACAATTCAATTAATCTATTGATTTCTAAAATTGCATGAAGAGAGATGTTAAATAATAATAATTGGATTCATATTGAAGAAGTTAAAAAGCAGGTATATTTCACTTTTGAAACAAATCTTGAATGATAATTGTAAATTAATATTACCTGAATTATCAAGAGAGTTATACATTGAAAACATTTGTGATAAAATTGTGGAATTAATATCCAGTCAATTTTCATTGAATATAATAAAATTAAAACCAATTAATGTTATGACTGAACAATTATTATTAGATTTATCAATTTTGAAGTCAATTTTCATGAATTTATCAACTTTAAACACATTCAAAAATTTCACAAATCATACTGATAAATCAATAAACAAGATTGAAAAATTGTTGAAAATGTTATTATCAAAAGATATGCCACAAGATTTATTAATTTCAAATTATTTTTTAATTATTGGTGATAAATCAATCTCAAATTTTAAAAAAATCTTATTAGTTAAAGGAATCCCACAACAAAGACACTCTAAATTCTTAGATCTATTTAAAATTCAACTAGACAATTATGAAGATGTGTTAATTGAAAAAGATTCAACATTATCGAAATTAATCATAGATAATTCAAATTCAAATAGTCTAAATTCACCAATTCCAAAATTAATGACAAAATCACCAATGTTGGATACACCTGCCAAATCACCAAAGTTCAACAATTCAAATAATGAATCAACTCCAAACTCTTCAAAATTTGATATTAAGGACAATCTTGAAAAAAAAAATCAAAGCTATTAATAATGAAATTAATGTTAATAAAATCAATGAAAATTTTCAAAATTTTGGAAGGTTCTTCAATAGAAATAATAACAATAATAATAATGAATAGTGATAATGTTTATTATTAGGTTATAATACAAACAAGGGATCAATCCATGTTTTTTTTATGAATTTAGAAATATATCCATACCTCAAAATTTTCACAAATAAATTCCAATTCAATTACAGAGATATCTTACTTACACTGAAAATCAATACAATAATATAGCATGTTTATTAGTTAGTGCATTCTACTTGGTGTACTTAATAAATATTGGATATAAGAAGCATCTGTCTCAAACATTTCATCAATTTTCGACTCTTCAACATCTTCTAAATCTGAACATTCATCAAAATCAATAATAAAAATACCATGTGCAGTATATATCAAATTTCTAAGGGCGATGTCACGATGACGAACTTTGATATCTTTCATTAACGTTTCAAATTGTTTAATCAATAAATCAATTTCCTTTTGTTTTAATGGCAAAATTTCTTCCCATGCCTTGTATGGTTTTATAAACTCCATGGTGTAAAAATGACCAACGTTGCCATTCCACATGTTCTTACTGAAGATTAAATGAAGTTCATCTCCTTTAAAATATAACTTTGGCACATTTATCTTAGCATCATGATTCAAATTGTTAAAATTATTGATTTTTTGCAATGTTTCTATTTCATTGTTGAAATATGTTAATCCTGCTTTGATGTATTTTTTAACACTTTTATATTCATTTTGCAGCTCTTCAGACTCTTTAAAGATCAATGAATGCATTTTTAGGTTGATGAATTTGATCACAATTGAAGACATTATTATTTGCTTATTATCCTCTGATTTTAAAACGTTATCATTTGGTTTTGAACCTTCAATCAACTTTAACATTTTAGAAAACAATTCATCATTCATGAAATCTTTAATCTTATTGATATCAATCAACAATAAGCAAGATCTGAATTTGTTGAAATATTCATGGTCTACCAGTTGTCTTGATGTAAGAACTTCAATTCCAGCTAATTGTAATGTTTGAAATAAATACTCTTCATTTGCAAAATATGTGACTTTTTCATCATCAAATGAGACTATGATTTTGATATTTAATGTTAAAACATCTGAATGATCACCATGATTTGAATTTTGACTGTTTTTTAATTGATTTTTTCTATTTCTTGAGTTTCTTCTACTAGACAGCAGCTTATTAAACCTTTTATTGGACTTTGATTGATTTTTTCTTTTCAGCTTTGTATCTTTTTTATCTTCTCTAGAGTTTGAATCATCATCATCTGTTTGTTTTCTTTGTAACAAATTCAGAACTAATTCAACTTTATTTCTTCTCAGTGTGGCATCTTCATTACCAAGTTCAGTTAAGGATTTTTCAATTGTTGAAACTAAATCAATTAAACCAGTTAAACCTGTAACTTCTGTACTTTGATATGAATTCAACTTTACTTTAAATTGAAGTTCTTTAAATTCAAAAGTTTTAGTTTCCTTTTTATCAGATTCAAGTTTGTAAAAGTGAGAGACTAATTCAGTAGGAGCATTGACAAAACTAATGGAGTCTAAATCAAGAGTGAGTTTCCATGAGATAAGTTGATTATTGAAACTATGAAATAAGTAGCAAGTATTAGATAATGAGGAAAATATGCTATATCTAATAGCTTGTTGGATAGAGGTGAAAAAACCGTGATTGTTTTCTATCAAAAGCCTAAAATTCTCAACATCAGTCTTATTATGATGAATCTCACCTTGGAAATTCCCTTTGATCAAAAAAACAACAATACTTGAATATATATCATTGGAAATAATATCATCTGTTACCTTATCATCACCAATGCAAACGGACAAGTCTGGTTTTAGTATGATGCTCTTGACACTGGATAGTAAGCTAATATATGGATATGAAATCTTTCTTTTGGATTTTGTAAATAATTTTATGTTTCCTAAATCAATCTTAGTTGAAGTTAAGATATCACTTAAAACCAGTGACATGGTTGGTTGCGCTTGAAATTTGCACAGGTTGAAGAATTCAATCAATGGTTGAAAGAACGAATCAAAATTCAGTGTAACACCATCTTCATTGAGGATTGAAGATCTTCGGTCTAAAGCTTTCATCAAGGGATAGAAGCATTCTTGAAATACATTGATGATGGCTGTTAATTCTTCTCTAGAAGCACCTATATTGATCTTTTCTTCGATTGCCTTAAGATATCTTGAATAAGATTTCCTAAACATCTCTAGCTGGCCATCTGAATCATCAGCAACTAAAATTGGGTAGACGTCATAGAACCAATCTAAAAAACCAGTTTCAGTATTCCCTTTTGATCTATTTGGTCTTGGGTTTTGCTCGTCCTGATTGTTATTGAAATTGCATGATAAAAAGACTAATGGAGATAAATAAAGCACATTCGAGAGATAGTTTTTATCAATGATATCCCACATATTCAAATCAGACGAACATAATTTCAAGCCTGAAAGAAAATCAGATACTATACCAAAAAAAATCGTGATAATTTGTGTAATCTTGATTTGTAAAAACTTTATTGCATTTTGAAATTGTACCCTTTTAGCTATTGAAGTTTGATATGATTCAAATTCAAGATATCCTGATTTGATTATCTCAAGAGTCTTCGAATGCTCTTGAAAGAGTAATTTTCTTTCTTGTGATCCACTCATGACATCTAATATGAAATTGTAGAGAAAGCTGGGAGTTTCCAGTGAGAGGATTGGAAGGCTGGCGGGACTTGAAAGTTGAAATTGACTCTTGAGTATATGAATATAGTAATAACTAAGAGATTAACTATCAGAAAGAGTAAATTATCATAAATTGTGAGTTTGAATTTATTTTTTGCTCTTTGTGTTATTGACACAAAAGTGACACATTTTTGGTTAATCCACATTTTGTTCTCGTTAACATGAATCGATTTACATCATTAAAAATTCCCACTAACTAAATAAAAGTTCTTTACAATACAATAATTATTCTTGATGAATTTCAACCTTCCAAACTTGAATTATAAGTACTTAGATTTGCATTAATGAGAGTATCTTCTTTTCACTTTGAATATCAAGCGGATTCTTATAATTAGTTAATTTAACAGGAGCTCTCTCTCAATATTAATAAAACAATCCTAAGATATATATATAAGAAACTTCAAACAAGTGGCTTAAGATATACTATGTTTCTGATTTCAAGAGATTTATGCGTTGGAACCATAAGCGATGTGTTGAATTATTATCAGATCAATTATTTAATAAATCTAGGTAAGTCAAAATCAATAGATCAATGATGCTTCCAGATTAGATTTGTATTTATCATTAGACTGTTTTTCTCATGGGCACTTATAAAATATTTATCGTCATGGCTCGATACCAGATTTTTACACATGTACGCAAATTATTTATCTCAATATATTCATATCAATGATAATAGATTCATTTTACAACCAAGTACATTCATAATAATCATTCATTAATCAGACACGATAAACACATAATCGACCTCACCATCTGCGAGCTTCACAACATCTTTATTTCTCAACTCCACATATCTCATTGTTGGAACAACTTCACCATTTATTGTCGTTCCATGCGTACTCTCTAAATCAATCAAGTATGGCACACATCCACCCTTTCCTTCAACATTCCTGACCTTCGAAATTCCTGAATTGGATCACGCAGTGTTGATTGGAGCATAGTGGGTCATCAGTGATGATATCAACGACTTTTGTGTCTCTTACTAGTAACACAAACGATTGTAATTTTCTAGATTTTTGATTATTGGATCATTTGAATTTGGATGAAATTCATAGATGTAATATTTCCCCAACCCGTGGTGGAATGATGGAGTCGTTTGATTCAATCTCGATTGTCACCTTATATGTAACCGTATTATATGCCACTTTGAACTCAAGATATCAAGATAAAGGATGCATTAATGAATTTTGAGTAACAACAAAAATGAATTTTAGTACAGTTAGTATCAAAGGTTATGAGTTTTGTAAATAATTACAGAGTTTCAATTATTCGAGTATGTATTAGATTATAAAATGGAAATGATCTTGCTAATAAAAACAAAGAATTCATATCTTTTATAACCAGTTTTATTGAGTAAATGAGCAAACGAGATGAATTGTATCAACGTACATGTAATAAATTACAATTCAGATGGCAGATTCATTATCACCATTTGCTATTTATTCTCTTCCATTAACATGTTTTCTCAAAAGTAACAAAAGGATGTTGCATCTCCATAGAATTGATGAATTTTGAGCTACCGCTGGCGGCTGAAATATCGCCCAGACATGAAGCTGATGATGGTTTTTTGTCTACATTTTCCAGCTGGGTCTGTAATTCGTTTGATCAATCTTTACCAGTGAAGATTCAAGAATTATAAAGGGATTTTATTTTTTCTTGAACTTACGTGATTATATTCCGAGGGCTTATCTTCTTAATACGAACTTTATCTATTTTTGGTGAACTATACAAACTTGCTATGTTAGATTTCTTTAGAAATCGATAGCTAATTGAAGTTGATATAACAAACACCTAAAATTGTTTTAAATAACTCTTGTTATTCTTCTAATAAGTAATTAAATTAATCTTGAATCATCAAGAAGGAAAAACGTGGCGAAATTACAAAAAACCGGAACTCGATTAGTATTTTTAGTGCTGCTTGTCTTATTTTCCCATGAAATAATATTTTGTTAATCGTTTATAAAACTCCATTCAATTCAATCTTAACCAAATAAATGCTCAATAGGAGATCTCCACTTGCCTTACTGCCCACTTTGACCTTCTTGACAAGGATCCCTTCAATCATCTCTTATCCTTTGACCCATACTGTCCATACAAGTAACGCTGAAGAACAATTAACATCTGATGAATATTGGACCTATTTAACCATTTCATTCTTTTTAGTCATCCTTGGTGGTGTCTTTGCCGGTTTAACTCTAGGGTTAATGGGACAAGATGAAGTTTATTTGAAAGTCATTTCAACTTCAGGTGAAGCACATGAACAACATCATGCTAAAAGGGTTTTAAAATTAATGGATCGTGGTAAACATTGGGTTTTAGTCACTTTATTATTATCTAACGTTATCACTAATGAAACTTTACCTATCGTTCTAGATAGAGTCCTTGGTGGTGGTTGGCCTGCTGTTGTTTCTTCAACTGTTGCTATTGTTATCTTTGGTGAAGTTATCCCTCAATCTTTATGTGTTAGATATGGTTTAGAAATTGGTTCATTTTTCACTCCTTATGTCTTGGGATTGATGTATATCATGTATCCTATTGCTTACCCAATTTCAGTCTTACTAGATACGATTTTAGGTGAAGATCATGGTACAATCTATAAAAAATCGGGTTTAAAGACTTTAGTTACATTACATAGAACCATGGGGGTTGAAAGATTAAATCATGATGAAGTCACTATTATTTCAGCAGTTTTAGACTTAAAAGAGAAAAAAGTCGAAGATATAATGACTCCTATTCAAAACACATTCACAATGTCATCAGATACAATTCTTGATGAAAAATGTGTTGAAGAAATTTTCAATTCAGGATTTTCAAGAATTCCAATCCATTTACCTAATGAGGAAACCAATTTCATTGGGATGTTACTAGTTAGAGTTTTAATCTCTTATGATCCTGAAGATTCTTTACCAGTTTCAAGTTTTCCATTAGCTACATTACCTGAAACTCCGCCACAAACTTCATGTTTGAACATTTTGAATTATTTCCAAGAAGGTAAATCTCATATGGTTGTTGTTTCTGAAAAACCAGGTGATTCAACAGGTGCTATAGGTGTTTTAACATTAGAAGACGTTATTGAAGAATTAATTGGTGAAGAAATCGTTGATGAAAGTGATGTTTTCATTGATGTTAATAAAGCTATAAAAAGAGCTCAACCTGGTCCATTATCTAAGAGACATTTAACCCACTATTTACATTCTTTATACAATGCAGCAAATAGAAATTCCAGTGAAATCACAAGTAATTTAAATACAATTGATGAGAACAATTCATATAATTTGCAGAATCATCAACATATTTCAACTTCAATTGGTGATGCTGATGGGTTTATTCAATTCAAGCCTTCGAATCTAGCCTCAAATCCATTACAAACCAACATGAGTTTCGTTACAATTAAGAGAAATCCTCAACCAACTTTAAGAAAACAATCTTCACAATTCAATTATTATGATGATGATCCAATTGAACAACAACAAAAACAGCAAGAAGTCACGCAAGTTGAAGTTGATAAATATGATGATATTGATGAAAATGGTAAAAAAACTGATGAAAATACACTATTATCAAGACCAACTTCACCAAATTATGGAACAAGTGATCAATCAATTAGCGTCAGATCAATTAATGGACACCAACAAGGGAAATATTATAAGAAATTCCAATTACCAGATGATTCTCCAAGAGGATCTACAGACCTTTCTGAATTTGCAAGTAAATTAAATTCTGAACTAACTCAAGAACGTCCCAAAGTTATTACTAAAGTCAGTGAACATAGTTATAGAACTGGTGGTGGTATTGTCGAAAGTGTTATCAATGTTCAAGGTGTTTCCAAGACGATTATTGAAAACATTGATGATTCAGGAGATGAAAGTGATTATTTGTTGAAGCACTGAGATTCGTTTTTATTCTTTTCAATATAAATTTAAAGTGATGAGAAATTGTAGAGTTTTAACTATGTTCCCCATTCGAACCCCACCAGCGGCGTTTTGATGTCTTAAATTCTGGAATGATTATTTGAATTCGCGATTTTTCCGAACGAATTAAAAAGGAGCAAAAATATGTTCCAGAATAGAAACAAACGAAAAGAGTTTTTAAACAGCACACAAGTCAATTCCAATTCCAATTCCCAACTCAAACATGCCCTCTGAAGGTCTAAGTAAGCTCACATTGCTTTCTGACAGAGAGAAGTCAAGCAAAACTGAAAGAACCAATTCTCAAACTTCTCAAAATTCAACTAGTTCGTCACAACCTGAATCATCAAAGCATAGAATTAAACTAAAGAGTTTGTTTGGTTCAAGCTCAAATACCCACGAGAACAAACGTTCAAGTGAGTACAAATTGACTCCCAAGACTTCCAAATCTTCTGTCTTTTCATCAAAGCAAGCTTCAAGGTCTCCGACCCTTGAACAGCATCCATCATCTGATCATTCCACTACCATTAATATTAATAATAAATTTAAAAATACTAATCACGAACATCCTATTATTGAAGATGCTAAGAAACCATTACGTTTGAAAAGATTCTTTAAGAAAGTATTGAAGGCTCCAGAATATAAATCAAGTACACCACCACCACCACCAATTCAAAGTTCACAATCATCTCATCATCAACCAACTTTATCATCACGCTCAAATTCAAATATTTCAATATCACAAGAAAAATCACCATCTCCATCAATCTCTAACAACTATTCTTCTTTAGAAATCCAACAAATTGAATTTCAACAACAATTACAACAAAGTCAAGATAAAATATTACATTTACAACAAGAGAAATTACATACTCAACAATTAAAAGAACAACAACACCATACTTCTAGAAAAAATAAATTTTTAAATGTTTTATCACCATCTTCATCATCAAGAGCAAGTTCTCCAACTCGTGCCCCTAATAATAAATCATTATTCGGTAGTGATTCCGCAAGTGAATTAATTGAAAAATATGGTATACCTGGTAAAATCCTTGGTGAAGGTGCAGGAGGTTCAGTTAGTGTTGTTAAAAGATCAGATGGTAGATTATATGCAGTTAAAAAATTCAGACCTAAGAATGAACGTGAAACAGATTCAGATTATTCTAAGAAAGTCACTGCTGAATTTTGTATTGGTTCAACTTTAAAACATCAAAACGTTATTGAAACTTTAGATATGTTACAAGAAGGTTTAAATTTCTTAGTCGTTATGGAATTTGCACCATATGATTTCTTTACAATTGTTATGAGTGGATTAATGACAAAACATGAGATTTTTTGCAGTTTTAGACAAATTATAAATGGGACTTATTATTTACATTCAATGGGGTTAGCTCATCGTGATTTAAAATTAGATAATTGTGTTGTATCAAAATTAGGAATTATAAAATTAATTGATTTTGGTTCTGCTGTTGTTTTTAAATATCCATATGAACCAAATATCGTTAAGGCTAAAGGTGTTGTTGGATCAGATCCATACCTTGCACCAGAAGTGTTAATTGAACATCATTATGATCCAAGACCATTAGATGTTTGGTCAATTGCCATTATGTTTTGTTGTATGACATTAAGAAGATTTCCATGGAAAGCACCAAAGCAAAGTGATAATTCATTCAAATTATTCACTACGAAACCTGAAGGTAAAGAAAATGATGATGGTGAAGTTGTTCATAGATCTAAATCAAAAGGACCATACAGATTATTAAGATTATTACCACATGCTTCAAGATCATTAATTGGATCAATGTTAGAGTTGAATCCAATTAAAAGAATTTCAATGGAGGAAATTGTTAATAATGATTGGATTAAATCTATTGAAGTTTGTGAAATTGATGAAGGTCATGAACATAACATTGATGGTAGTCATGAATTAAAATTAAAGGCAATTCCACAAACTCATAAACATCATTTAATAACAGAAGATGAATTAAATGAATTACAGAAGAAGAAAGCAGAAGAGAAGAAGAAGTTAGATGAGGAGAATAAGCAGCCAGTACAAGAGGCTTCTTAGTTTATATATTATAATGAGACATGGTATACAGATATGAGTACAAACTGATGTATCCTCTCTCTCTATTAACACACCTCGGATCTCTGTCGTCCCCGGAATATAAAAAAACGTTGCTTAAAATTTTAACGCGAAATAAAAGAAAGAAAAAGTTTTAGAATTAAATCAAACTAACTTCACAAATCCAACACAAGTTGATTCACCAATAATCTTTCAGAAATCTCCACCCAGAAGATCGAATCATGTCCAAGAATATCAACAACAAGAACCCGCACTCATTGGCCAACGCTCCAACCCCACAAAACACCCCAGCTTCCGTCACCAACTCATATTTGAAATCCAACCCTTTAAAAACTACATTACCATCAACTATCAATGAAAATGATGAAGAAGGATTGAATGAATTAAAATCAAAACTGACTTCAAACCCACATTTTTTGTCATTGATTGAAGGTAAATTAGGTACTTTAATCGGTGAGAAATCAGGATATGTTGATGGTTTACCAAAAGCTGTTAAGAATAGAATTTATTCATTAAAGGCATTACAAAGTGAATTAAATGTCATTGAAAAGGAATTTCAAAATGAATTAGTCGAATTAGAAAAGAAATACGGTAAGAAATACGATGTTTTACATGCAAAGAGAGCTGATATTATCAATGGTGATTTAGAACCAACTGCTGAAGAAGTTGCTAAGGGTAAAGAAATTGAAAAGGAATTAGGTGCTGAAGATGAAGATGATGATGAAGAAGAAGAGGAAGAGGAAGAAGAAGAGGAAGTTGAAGAAGAAGATAAAACTAAAGGTATTCCATCATTCTGGTTAACTGCTTTATTAAACCTTCAATCAATTGCTGAATTAATTAATGAAAGAGATGAAGAAGTTTTAAGTTATTTATCAGATGTTCAATTAAGATACTTAGATGAACCTGGTTTCCAATTAGTTTTCAAATTTCAAGAAAATCCATTCTTTAAACATAAAGAATTAACTAAAACTTATTATTATCAAAGTGAATTAGGATATTCTGGAGATTTCATTTATGATCACGCTGAAGGATTTGAAATTGAATGGACTTCTTCCAAACAAAACGTTACTGTATCCATAGAGAGAAGAAAACAAAGAAATAAAGCTACTCAACAAACAAGAACAATTGAAAAATTAACTCCAGTAGAATCATTCTTTAATTTCTTTGATCCACCAAAAATGCCAAACTTAGATGATGAAGAAGAAGATGATGAAGAAAATGAAGAGGAAGATGCTGAAAATTTCTTAGAACAAAGATTAGCATTTGATTATCAAGTTGGTGAAGAAATTAAAGATAAATTGATTCCAAGAGCAATTGATTGGTTTACCGGCAGTGCAATTGATTATGAAAATGAAGAATATGATGAAGAAGAAGAAGAATTTGGTGAAGGTTTAGAAGATGAAGATGAAGAAGAAGAAAGTGAAGAAGAAGAAGAAGAAGATGATGATGATGATGATGAAGATAATGAAGGAAAAGAAAAGAAACAACCTCCAGAATGTAAACAAACATAAGATATTATAAGTGAAATAGATTGCTGAAAGTATTGTTTGAATGAATTCAAATCATGAATTGTGCCTGTTCGATCTTTTAAATCTAAATGTGTTTTTATATATGAGATTGAATTAATTTAAATTATTATGTAGAAAATTGTCTATATTGATATCATTATGATCGTCTGGATCATGAGGATTCAACTAAAGGCTTCAAATCACTCCAAACTACAACAGTAACACCAATTTTAGCAAGTCATTCATGACTGTAAAACTAAAGCAAAAAACAAAAAGTGTCCCAAAAATAAAAATTGAAAATACCCGAATTTTATCTTCCCACTATAAACAACACAACAACACCAAATCAATCATGTCAAACCCGAAGAAATCAACAGAGGCGGAAGACGTTCTTGACTTCTTGAACTCATTGCCTGAAAACAAGGACAAATCCAATTCAAGTGCATTCAAGGCCAAAACTAATAAGAATGTCAATAAAGATAAAGATGATGTTTTAGATTTCCTTGATGAATTAGAAAAAAGTGATAACTTAAGAAAGAAAGACAGTAAGAAAGTCAAATCCGTTGAAGCTGAAGTTGAGGTCAAAGATACAAAGGAAGAGAAATTCCCTGATCCTGAAACTAGCCCAATTGAAGAAACTTCAAAAAATTCTGAATTAAAAGATGTTGAAATTAATGAAACTGAAGAATCAAAAGACCAAGGAGAAGAAAGTGAAGAATTCATTGATCCAATTGCATCAATTTCCAACTGGTGGTCATCATCTGGTTCAAGCGCTGTTAATTCATTATGGAACAATGCTAAACAAATCCAACAAAAGGCCACAACTGAAGCATCAAAATTTGCAAATGAAGCAAGTAAAAAAATAATTGATGAGACTGAAAATGTTGATAAATTAAGAAATATAAATGCATTTAAATTCATCAGTGAGAATTTTGAAAACATTCTAAGTAATTTAAATGATGAATATGATGAATTTTTGAAAATCTATTTGATTCATGATTTAATCAATTTTGATAAAACTTTACAAGATTTAATCAAATATAATTTCAAGAAAGTGTTGAGACAAGTTCAAGGTGATATATTCATTGAAGTTGTGAAACAAGGCACAATTAATACAGAAACTGAGAGAAGATATAGTATTGGAAATCATACACAAGCTAAAAATTTAAATTTATTTGAAGGTGGTATAATTGATGGCGATAAGTTGAACTGGGCTAATTTAAACTCATCAATCAAGTCAGTCGTTGAAAATGAACAAAAAGAAGGAAAAGAAGGTGAATCATCAAACTTAGAATCAAGTTTAAATATTTCTAAGATTTTTATATCAATTTTACCTATTCAAAATATTAAAAAGGAATCAAATGAAGAATTTCAAACAATTGATTCATCTAATTCAGATTCTTTCCAATTCAGAATCATTTTGAAGGATTTAAAACATAAGATTTCAATCATCTCTGAAACTCAATCATTTCCAATAAAATGGGCAAAATGGATCCAATATGAAAAAGAAGAGGAAGAAAAGGAAGATAAAGATCAAGATGATGAAATAGATCCTGCTGAATGGGTTAAAGATTGGATTGATCAAGGTTTAGGTTTGACTATTGGTGTTTTAGCTCAAGAATATGTCATCAAAAGAATGGGATTTTAATATTTAATTATTATAACTACACAAATATTTATCATATCATATCATAATGTATATTATTCATCATCTTGCTCTGTCATATGGATTTTCTAATAAATTTCTGATTCTTTTTTTATCGTTTTCAATCATTTGTTCAATATCTTCATCATCTTTAATGACTACAGATTCACCAAAATCAATGAAATACACGTCACCTTTGGAATTCAACAGAAGATTATCCAATTTCAAATCATTATGCTTTACTCTGGAAACTTTGATCATTTCTGTGATTTGATTTTCAACTTCCAAAATTTGATCTTCAGATAATGGTAATTCTTCACTCCATAAAACTTCTTCAATACATTCAGTAATGTGATAATATCCTAATGATTGAGAATGTGGTACTTCATCAAATTGAATTGAGATGTCATAACCATATAATAATAGCTGAGGTGTGTTGATTGATGGATTCTTATTCAATCTCTTGTGGATGCTGACTTCATCGTTGAATTTTTTGAAACATTTATCTGAGAATTTTCTAATAGCAGGATATTGTTGTCCAGGTTGAGTATCATTCAAATAATATTCTAAATGGAATTCAGTATTATACACCTTTAATACAACCATTTGTGAATCATTAAATCCAGTTCCATTGAACAGTTCCTTTAGATAATGACTTATATCATCACTGCAGACTGAATATAAAGTACCAAGTTCCATGAATAAAGGAACACCTTTGAATCCTCTAAAGTTTTCAGGGCTCAGATTATCATAAGAGGGATAACTGACTTGATAATCATCTAAAGTGGTTTTAATACAATCATATATGATAATATCATTTTGACATTCAGACATAGTGAAATTTAAACGTAAAAAATCACCAAAGAATGACATTGTGTGATCATTCAAAGAAACTTTGGATGTTCCATCTGATGATGATGAGGAATATTCACTAATTGCACTATCTTCAGCAGATCCATATTCATGTGTTTTTCTTATTGCTTTTTCAATAACAATCAGCTTATTTTTCAATTGTGTTTTTGCTGCATCATTTTTCTTGATTATATCAACCATTTGATTTATTTTGGTGATCATTTTAATAAATGGTGTTAGTCTATGAACATATATATCATTGTTGCCCATATTGAAATGATGAATTTTGATAGGAATAACAATTGATGTTCTTTTACCTTCTCCAACTACTTTTAAATGAGCTTTATAAACACCATTCTCTTCACTAATCATCTTCTCATAGTCTAGCTCAAATGAAAAGCATTTAGCTGCACCTTTGTTGAAATAAAAAAGCATTGACAAATTTGAGATGTTGGTTAATGTAGTATAAGTCACTGCTTGAATTATGGATGTTCTAAACTTCTCTTGTTCCATTAGCATATCTATGTCTTCATCATATTCAATTTCTTGACTGTTATCTAACGACCCTTTCAGTTCTATAGTCGTTAATGGTAATCGACATTTATCACGTCTCCTGTATTGAATCACAAAATCAGGTTTTAAACTAGCAGCTTTTGAATGAGTTATAGAGGACCAGGGAAAGCCAGTGGCTTGCTCTTTATTGCACTCTATGGTTGAAGTTTCCGCCATGATCTCCATCCATTGTTCATTATTTGAATGTTTGAGTGGAAATAACATAAATAATTGACAGAATTCTGCAATTTTCTCCAAAATTGATAATGCTTCTTTCATTGTACCTTCAGTACTTTCAACTCCAAATTTCAATAAATCATAATTCACCAAACTATCTTTCATAATTAACAGTTGAATATTTGTATGTATAACCAACAACTCGTTTCTAAAACTCCTATTACTTCTAAATATCTTCTTAATAAATTTGATATATCTGGAATAAATTTTTGAGAAATCTCTTAAACTACCATCAGTATCATCATTGTTTCCATATAGTTCAAATTCTGGGAGCAACTGATTACAATTGTTCTTAAGCGTTTCACTGTTTGTGCCTGTTGATTGTTTAGGACACATTTCAACTAATGGAAATTTTAATAGAAAAATCATGATGGGATAATACATTAAAATGTGGAGGTAAACCCTATCTTTGAAAACTTGAGTGAGTTCTCCATGTAAATCCCTATTTAAATAACCTTTTACTGATGATAAAGCATTGATTAAATCATCTAAAATTTTGGAACGGTGTTCATTAATATAACGAGTTGAATCATCAAAATTTTCATTGAAACTTAATTTTAAATAACCTTTGACGATAACCTTTAGGTGAGAGAGGTGACCTTTGACTGAAACTTTGATGTTTGGGTCCATTGTATCTGTAATTTAAAGTAAGATAGCTCGAAGCAAGCTAGTTCAAAGTTGATCTGAGGAGTCAAGATTATTTGAGTATCAATTGTGATTTTTGTGTCAATTTTTTGATAATCGATCGTTTTTGTGTCAATTATAATTTCATGAGAAGTTTTAGCGTCAAAATTTTATCAAATAATTATTATATAAATATATTTAACAGCCTAGAGCCGTTGGAACACTAGTCATCAGCTCAGGCTGATCATTACTGATCATTCAATGATGACTGTCCAGTAATAAGCGTAGCCAGCCTGAATCTTGTCCAGTCATAGCTAGAACAGTTTACAGCACATCCATGAATCTCTGCAGCTTCCACCGATACATTCGAAAGTTGTGAGGGGAGAGCGAGAGAATCCGGACACATGTCACAGAATGAGTTAGTTTGCAACAGTATAATAGTGTAGTCTCCTCTTTATTTAAGAGAAGCACAGCTTGATGTATTAGAAAGGATGTATTTTTTCTGTTGATTGTATTAAATGATTCTATTAATCATATTGAAACAATAATAACCATCAGAATCTTTGAAAGATAAAGCAGTCTTATATACTTATTTCTATATGCTACATGAACTAACTGTGTGTATTTAATCAGTGTATCACAAGCTCATAATTAGATCCTAATACCAATAAACACGTCCAATATTTGAAATTAATCCGTGTAGATCAACTATAATACTGTAAATATAATGGTAATGTAGTCAATAATCGTGAAATTGTTAATCATCTTGTTTTAAAGTATGGCTTTTCTAAACTTTCTCTGATTTTTAATCTATGAGACTCAATCATTATCTTCATCGTCATCATTAATCATTAATCACTCAAACGTCAACAAAAATCAATGAGATAAACTTCTTTTGAATTGAATACAATAATGTTAGTATTAGTGAGGTGGTTATTTTGCATACCCATCAAGCTACGATGAGTGATAAGGCATGGAGGTGATTAACTGTGTCTAAACTTCAGAATCTATAACCAACCCTAGAGATAAGATTCATTCTAGTGATTTGATTTTGTACTTTCAAATTTCAGTTTATCACTCCAGCAAATTTGTTCAAGGTGTTCAGTAATGTAATAATTAATTATGAGATAATTCACCTAGAAGTTAGAGCTTTGCCAGAGACCCTTCATGCTTTACAGCTCTCATGTACATTGTATTAAACAGTTTCTGCGAGGATGTCTCTTTATTTGTTAACGGACAATAATTGAAATTGAATAATAAAAAGGAGAATACATTATACAATCTATAACTCAATTCAGCAGACTGGAGGCTAGAATGGCTAAGCTACAAACATGCAGTAGTGACTCTTGTACGCATGAACATTAAAGTGTGTGAATATATAGTTTATACATCTTTTCAATGAGGTTGAGTTTGAAGTGTTTTTTTACTTTTAGCATAGATGAGCCCAAGGTATCTGGCTCCTGATATAGATGTGTCAGACCTTTTACTTGAAAAAAACATGAATGTTTCTGAAACTCACTCATTTCCAATCAAATGGGTAAGATGGATCCAAATATGACAGAAGAGTAAGATAAAACACTACACAATTTATTAATGTAAAGCGATTTCTAATCACCAAGATTGACTATCACTCTTGATTTAGCTTGTTCATATGGCTCTGCTAATAACTTTCTGATTTCTTTGATATCATGTACAATCATCTCTTCAGTTTTTTCATCATCAACATTAATCTCTCTAAAATCATCAAAATTAATGAAATATATTCCTTTTGAAGTTAAAACAAGTCTATCCAGAGTTAAGAATTTATATCTAACCTTAGCAATCAGAATCATTCCAATGATTTGATTCTGTACTTTCAAAATTTCATCTTCTGATAATGGTAGATCTCCATTCCATGGAATTTTTTCAAGTCGTTCAGTAATATGAAAATATCCAAATGATTGAGGATTTGATAGTTTGTTGAATTTGATAGAGATATCATATCCATGTAATTATAGTTTCGGAGTGTTAATTATTGATGAAATTGAATTCAATTTATTAATTAGATTTATTTTATCGTTGAATTTATTTAAACACTAATCTAAATATTCTTTCTTTGAATCATGATGTTTTGTTATGAAGCTAGGATAATTCAAATAATATTCTGAATGAAATCTGAAATTGAAAATCTTCAATTTAATCCGTTTCTGGGAATCATTGAAACCATTTCCACTCAAAACTCTCTTTAAATCCTCTTTTATATTTCTGTTGCATATAGAGTATAGAGTATCAATATTTGTGAAAAAGGATATACCTCCTAAAATTGTCCTATCTACAGGATTAATATAATTATAATATGAAGATTTGATTTTATACTTTGATAAAGTGGTTTTAATACAATCATATTCACTAATATCATCTTCAGAGTAAGTTGTGTGGAATTTCAATTGTAAACATTTATCAAATAAGGTCTTTTGCGAGGAAGAATAAAATGGGATTGAATTTTCTGTAATATTATATTCAAAATTTTATAGTTTCCATAATTGATTGTTTTATTGCAATTGTTTATTTCTAAAACTTTTGATTTCAAACTCATTATTTCTTATATCAATCATATCACCAATTTTTGTAATCATTTTAATGAATGGTGTTAATCTTGAAACATTTTTATCATTTGAACAAAGATTAAAATGATGAGTTTTAAGAGGGATAACATTTTTAATACTTGATCCTCAACCAATTCTTTCGAAATAAGTTTTCAAATCCCCTTTATCATTTTCAATCATGAATGGTATTGTATCAATATCTAATTCAAACGTGTAACATTTCAACTCATCATTATTAAGATAGAAAAACATACCTAAATTAGTGAAACTATGTAAAACAGTATATGATACCATTTGAATTAACGATTCTTTGAACCCTTGGTTTGTCATTAGTGAGTAGATATCATTATCATTTGAAACTGCATGATTACTATTATTCAATAATCCTTTACAATAAACGGTTATTATTGGAATTGCACATTTATCAGGTCTGTCATATAAAATAGTAAACTCTGAATCTAAAATAACGGTAGTGGTATTAGACATTGCACTCCATGGAGAACCATTTATGTAACTATGACTTTCTTCAGTCGAATCACCATTCACAATATTTTTCAATTTATTTTGACACCTGAAAGGAAAAAACAAAAACCATCCATAAAAATTATTTAGATACATCAAAAAAACTGATAGTTGTGTCATTGAGCTAATATATTTTATTTCATCATCATAATATATTGTCCAATCGGAATACGTGTGCTCAATAGCTTCCAATATACCTTGAAGTCTATCAGAAATAAACTTTATATGATTTTTATATGATTTTCTTATAAAACGTTTTATACAATTGATATATCTTTGATAAATCTCAGAAAATTGAATCAACGTATCATTGTATTCACTATCTTCATATATTTTAAATTGTGGATCTATTCTATTATAAATTTCTTCAGTGTATTTGAGTTTATCCAGCTTATATTTACTTAAATCATGGGGAGGTTTTTGGAATTTTAATGAAAAAACCATGACTGGAGAATACATCAATATTTCAAAATAAGTTCGACACTCTGGATCTTCTGAAACTTTTGATTTCTCATCATTTAAGACTTTAGGAAATATAAGTTCATTGATGGTAATTCTTGAATAAATGTCGTTACGATTTCGGTAGTATTTGTATTGATAAAACAAGTTGATTCCTCGAATTCTTCATTGAAATTTAGTTCTAAATAACCATTAACAACAACCTTTAGGTGAGTAATGTAAATTTGAAGTTTTTGTTTGGTAGTTGAATCCATGGTATTTATTACCTTTGAATAAACTGGAGAGATCATTGAGAATATCATGGTTTTTGTGTCACTTTTATTGTGTTGAGGACTATGACGTCATTTGACTACTAATTTAGATTAATCATTACATAATATAGAGGACATTATTACGTAATATTGCGAGCATTCCATTCTACCTAGGTCTCGAAATAGGAATGCCTGATAGCCTGATAACTCAATAATTTCAATGATATCCGTCACTAAAATATGGGACTTCTCTAAGCTGATGAGCTGGGTTTGTAGGCTGTGGAACCCGTGAAGATAATTTTGATGGATTGTATACATGTCAGTGCCTATTTACCGACCTGAAAATTTCACAGACGTCTGTAAATAGGCAGAAATTTAGCATGCCTATTTCACGACGTCGCCGAATAGGCAGACATTTTTTTGTCTCCATATTTTGCGACGTCTCTATATAGGTAGACAAAAGAAATTACCTATTTAACAACGTCTGTAAATAGGCATAATAGCCCTTGCCTATTTATAAACATATCACTTTTACTGTAATTGTATACTGTATACTGTACAGGGGTATAATTGAGGAGAAAAATACTTATTTGTGATCCTG
>PPNH02000065.1:0-76632 GCA_003707165.2 Phaffomyces opuntiae
AGGCTACCATCGAAGAGGTTCCACTCGAGGATTATATACTGGAGGTCGAAATAGTACACGCTCAAATCCATCAAGATCGGTAACTCCAAATGGTTCAGGTACGCCAAATAGTTCACCTTCACCTCCACCAAACACTGTTATACCAAACCCAAATCGGGTCCTATTAGTTACCCTTAATTATTCAAATGCTCAATTACCTAATGAATGGTTTAGTAGTTGAACTATCTGATCTTATTTTAATCAGAGATTTGATATGACTGGTGGTGAGAGTGCCCTATTTATGGGTAATGGTAAAGTAACTAAAGTTGATGGACCAAAACAAGGCTGGGCTACTTTGATACAAGGTAGAATCTTAAGACATATCGCTACCCAACCAAAAGGAGATTATAATGAAAGAATCACAAACATTGCAACGTTAAGACTAAAGGATCCATTAATGGAAACTCATACTCTACGACCATAGCACTCGGATATAACGAGTGAAATAGTGATTATGTTAACTATAAATTGAATGTCTTAATTGATAGAATCTATATTTTAAAGAAAGATGTTAATGCTTTAATTGAGGTGATGATTGATTTTGTTAATTTTTACAAAATAGAATTATTCAATATGCTGAACACATGAGTTTTCAAGAGTTTGAAGCCGTTGATGTTGGTGTTGTTGAAAAATCTCCAACTTTTAACCTTGTGCAAGCAAGATGGGATTAATGACCAACATGTGTGTGATTTCTGAAAGATATGAAATACAGAAAATCTTAATTAAGATAATATGATATAGCTGGGATATATACTGAACAATATATAAAATTGTATAGAATATCTAATATATAAGGAATGATAAAATGTGTATCTAGGACTCTAAACTAAATAAATTTATGTTCTTAAGTTCCACGAAGTTAACTGACAAATATAAACTATTTAATATCAATCTGACGAGCATTTTCCGCTATACAGATGTAAGATACAATCGTTCAGGTCATACAGATCTCAAAGATTCTAGATAGATATATGTATTATGAGTGTATAATATAGTGCATAATATAAATATTAAACCTAGTTTGTAAATAACTTAATCATGATCGACTTTCCCATTCGTTTTCAACTTTTCTTCATATAACTGAGCCAGTTTATTAACCTTTTTAACACCTTGAATCGAGGAATAGCCATCACTAAACTTCACACTTGGTTTTAAAGTTCTAACGGTTGGTTTATCTTGTTTGTTCAATGAAGATGTGACATCTGATAAAACTTTCAATTCATCATCAAAATGAACTTTTGATAGATTGTCAGTTTCGATAATTATTTCCGATGATGTTTCTGTTGTTGAATCAGATTCTGATATTTCCAAGTCAGGTTCCTTTGAAGAAGGTTCTTTTGATGATAAAGATTCTGAACTTTCAATCTTTTTTGGAATTGGTGGTAAATTTCTAGGTTGTTCATCTTTTCTAATAATTATTGGTTCTTTTGAAGCGGATACCTTTCTTGATGAAGGAGCTTTTGGCAAGATTTTTTCTCTTTGTTTTGTGGAGTTTATCTTTATGGTTGGAAACATTTCGGATTGAATTCTCTCCCAATTTTCTATCAGATTTTTTAAAAATCTTTGACCAATGATCAGTTTATCATTCGTTTTTAAAGAAACAATTTCTTTTGATAGTGCAGGTATCAAAGCTTTAGTTATTGATTTTAAATCATGTTTTGTATTGTCATTTGATATAAAGATTGAAGATAAATCTAAAACTTTCGAAAGAATTTCAAAAGAATCACTGATTTCAATTAAATTTTTAAATGTTTGAAAAGTGTAGTCATAATCATCATGAATAGGCAAAGGAATTTCATTAATGGGTATTAGTGGTGATGGATATGATTTTAATATATGCAAATAAAGTGAACCAATTGAATAAATATCCCATTGTGATAAATCTAAATAATTCATCCTATCAATTGCATCAAAAAGAATTGATAATTTGAATTGCTTTCCTGGTTTGGTTATAACCAATTCATTATTCAAACCTTCTGTTAATAATCTTTGTGATATCTTAGCAAAGATCAATTGTTTATATTCTTTATAATCATTTGAATTTTGTTTAATTGAATAAGGAATGATTAATTTTTCATTAAATTGAAGATCATACGTGTAAACTTCTAAGCTGATTCTAATTTTAGTTATATCTAAAATTTTTGATAGCTCAGTTAAATTTTTACAGTAAATTAATTTATCGTAAGTATCACCATTAACAGAGTTAGTTTTGAACAATTTAATCTGTAAGACATTACTTATCAGTTGTGAGAATGATTTAACCATCCAGGATTCATGAACTATAAAGAATTTCTTTAAATTGTCTTTCAAATGGGTAGGTAGTAAATGGTAACATTTTAACATAGTCATCCAAGAGTTTGACATGTTTTTGAAACCTGAAGTGAAGCAAACCACAGAGTACGGATGTTTTGGGATTCTTGGAATGATTCTGTTGAAGGATTTGACGATTATTTCATCCGTTTGTTTCTTGTCTAAAGAGGTGTCAAGTATCGGTAAGTAGTTGGTATCGAAGACATAAACAGGCAGTGAAGTAAAAGGGTCTTTTGTGTCTGACTTGAAGAACACCTTTTCTGGATGGAAGGACATTGCTGTGTGGGTTGAATGAGTGTGAAGGTTATATGAATAAGCAAAAAGAGTGAATATAAGTGACTAAATTAAGGCAAGATACCAAAACTAAACAAAAACATAAAAAAAATTAATAATTTGTAAACAAACAAAAAAATAGAACTCCTCATGGGGGGCTCGAACCCCCGACATTTCGGTTAACTTCCGCTAATGAAATTCCTTTCCTTAGTTTGACTGTAAAAGCCGAACGCTCTACCAACTGAGCTAACAAGGACGAGTTCTGGATGCTGCTTATACACTGATTGACAGACCACGCAAACACCCGAAATGGCAAAATTCCTGAATTTAAGGATTTACACTGAATAAACCAAATATCTGAACTATTCACACTTCTAGGAGTCTGCGGATATGCTTCAGAGCCTCAAAGATGTCGTTTAACTGCTTTCAATCGCGCTTCAAAATATTTTTGGTACTCATTGAGATCTGAAAAATTTCATTTAAAATTCAAAACAATCTCACACCAATGACAAAATGTCAAAGAAACTGGAACCAATGAAGAAGTCTGCCGCAGATAACCTTCTAGCTAGGTCAGCCAAGGGTGTAACTTTCCTTCTATTTGGTCAAATTTTCACTAAAATGAGCACATTCGTAATGAATCAAATTTTGATCAGTTATGTGTCTGCCAAAATATTCGGTATCAATGCATTCTTAGAGTTCTTAATGAACTCGATCCTATTCTTTAGTAGAGAGAGTATAAGACTTTCATCACAAAGAATCCATTATAATGAAGATGAAGAACCAAAAGAGATTGAAGATGAAAAATATGATCATTCAAAATTAAAATATGGCTCAAAATTGAGTATACTACAAAGTCTTATAAATATTGGTTATGTTCCAACAGTAATCGGTTTACCATTATCAACTATAATCATTTACTGGCAGTATGGAAAGATATCAAACTTGTTTAAAAATATGGAGTTGTTCAATACTTCATTAATTTTAATTTACTTTGCAGTTATAATTGAATTACTATCAGAACCATTCTATATTATAAATCAATTTAATTTAAATTATGATTCAAGAACGAGATTTGAAACCTTTGCTATTACATTAAGCTGTTTCGTTAATTTCATCATAATTTTTTATTTTAGAAACAGTATTGAGCATCATGAAGGTTTACCAATTTTTGCATTCTCTGTTGGGAAATTAGTTCATTCAATATCTTTATTAGTTTTATACTATTTGGATTTTAGAAATTATAAGAAGAGATTATCAAACGGAAACAAATTAAATCTTACAATAACAAAGATTTATAAGTTAACGAACAACGATTATTATTATTTTGATCATGAGGTTTTAAATCATTTTTATAAGATGTTTTTCAACATTTGTTTCAAGCATTTACTAACTGAGGGTGATAAACTAATCATTAACTCAATGTGTACTGTTGAGGAACAAGGTATTTATTCTTTAATTTCAAATTATGGGTCATTATTAGCAAGATTAGTATTTGCTCCAATTGAAGAAAGTTTAAGAAATTTTTTAACAAGATTGTTATCAAACAATGGTGCATCACCGAAGGGTATTAAATTATCAGTTGAAATTTTGATTAAAATCTTCCATTTCTATTTATACCTATCATTAATTATTTCAATCTTTGGGCCTTTAAATTCAGGTTATTTAATCCAAAAACTAATTGGTAATAATTGGTCAAATACTGTTAGTGATACCATGCCTTTATACACTTTATACCTACCATTATTAGCATTTAACGGGATCTTAGAAGCCGTCCATCAATCAACTGCAAGTGGGAATGAAGTTGTTAAATATACTTATTTCATGATCACATTTTCAATTATATTTTTCATTACTTCATATTTAGGAATTGAATATCTTAAATTATCATTAAACGGATTAATTTTATCAAATATGATAAATATGATATTAAGAATAATATATTGTTATCAATTCATTAAAGATTTCTTCATCAAGAATAACGAACCAAATTTCCATATTTTCCAGCTCGATTCAAATACATTCTCAATCATGATAATTGGGTTAGTTATCTTTGTTCTAGATTTTGCAATCTTCGGTATTGTTAGAAATATCTGGGAATTATTAGGAAACGTTTTCTTTGCCCTGATCTTAGTTGGGTTCATGCTATATAAAGAAAAAGATTTAATTTTGAGTATCATCAAAAGAAAACCATTAGCATGAAAAAAAAGTTCAATTCTTTGTGTATATAGAAACACATTTACAAAGATGTATATATCATAAATTTCTATTTGATTATTAAATTCAATTTAATGTACAACTTCATATATATTTCAATCATGAATCATGGTATCCACTTGAAACAAACGCGTATTCACAGAATTTCTCCCATAATTTATTCAATTTTTCTTTCTTTTTACCAACACCACCTTTTTTACCTTTACCATCTTTACCAATGGTATCAATAATTTCATCAACATCATCATCAGTGACCATGAGTGTCTCTTTTAATGGTTTTGCTAATCTTCTCGCTAACCTTAAATAATCATCAACTAATAAATTCTTTAAGTTTAATGGTTCATCCTTTGATTGATATTCGATTTCATATCCGAATTTTTTTTCACCTTTATTGACTTTTTCAAGATCTAAATAATATTGAACAAAACTAATCGGTGAAAATAATTGTGGTGTGTATGCTGGCCCTAGTGGAATTTTTTCTGGTTTTTTAGGTGGTAGAGTTGGATCATCTTTAGGATTCTTCTTCTTCTTCTTCTTTCTTTTTTTTTTACCACGTCCCTTTTTACGTAAGGCATCTAATTTATCATCTTCATCAACATCTTCTTTGAATTCATAATCTAATTTATCGCCATTGAATAAATCTTGTTCAATTTTTGCGAAAAATTCATCCCATGGTTTTAATTCTGTTTTAACGATTTCTTCGCCTAATCCAGTGATATTATATTCCCAAACTCTCATACCCGGGTTAAAAGTAGGAATGATACTAGCTGCAATGTTTGTAATTGAATAACGTTCTGAATTAATACCTGAATTTTTAACGCCTTTAACATCAGCATAAAATGTTTTTCTAACCCTTGCTAGATATTGTTCTTTATTATTTGGTGCTGCTCCATATGTTGAGAATCCATTATCCTGATTGATTTCAAATTCATCAAAATCAACACCTAATCTTTGATAAGTTGATTCTAATTTAGTATTTACTTCATCATCATAATTGAATGATTTGAATAAATCTTCATCAATCACATAACCTTTAGTGACATATGCTTCAATCAATGATTTATATGCTTGTTCCGCATCAGATGGAATGAAATGATCAATATTCATATGTCCATAAACGCCTCCAATAATGATATCTCTATATTCATGAACCCAAACTGCGAATTTTCTATAACATGATATATCATAGTTTTTAGGAATTGGAGGAACATGACCACTTAACCAAACCTTCATATTTCTTGATCTTAGTTCAGCCAATGTGACTCCTAACCATTTAAATAATTCATAACCTGGGTCATTTTTTCGATCACAAGATTCAGTTAATGGATTTGATTTAAATAAATATAATGTATTGACAGATAAAACCGCTAGTTTACCAGGAATGACTTCATTAAAGAAATAAGCACCTTTTTGGAAAATATGCATCTGTTTTTCAGGTACAAAATGTTGCCAAATCGCCCACAGTTCTCTTGTTTGTAAAGTTGGACCCGGTGAGAATAAATTATGTGGATAAACGTCATTGTTACCTAAACTTGGGATAACAGGGATTTCAAAGTCTCTTGGATCTAATTCATCATGGTCACCATGGAATGTATCTTCAAATAAATTAGCAACTAATCTATTCATATCAAAAATCTTTAATTCAGTTCTTGGGAATTTTCTATCACTATCATGACGGATATTATCACCTGTCCATATGACAAAATCAATTTTATCTCTTAAATTATCCTTAATCCATTTCAAAGTATCCTCCATTAAAATCATTGGAGCATCACAACCTTTAGTTGCGTCACCATATTTAGAAGCTCTGTCTGAGATTTTAGAAGGTTTACCACCGTGACAAACTGCATCTATACTGGAACCTTCTTTATAATGTTCATCTGGATGAAAATCTGTTAGATGCAAGAATCTACCATGAATGACTATCGATTTACCACTATCAAGCTGAGAAGCAGCCAACGGAGTTATTTTAATAGGTTGTTGTGGAGTTAACCCTAGATTTAAATATTCTTCTTCATTTATATCTAGATGCTGGACAGTGAATTGTTGTTGAGCTGCAGTCTCAAAAAAGCTGGTCAATGTAGATGGAATGTAAGCATTGTTGAGGTATAAGCAAATAGGCAATGATATCAACAAGATTAGAGATGATAACCACTTAAGTCTAATCTGTTGAGCAAATGGCTTCTCGTCTAGTTTCTGGCCGATTTTTTTGGGTATTTCACCTGTCATGAGTTAGGAGAGCAATTATCAATGAGTTAGGCGGCCAACAAACAGTAAAATAGTAAAAAGTACGGATTAACTCGAGGTTTGGTAACATATTTTGTTGATTTGGCTTCCTTTGCTGCTTTTTTCATTAAAAAACAAACAAGAAAGCTTGAATTCCGACAAAGTTCCGGGATCACGTGACGTGTTTTAGAAACTCGAAGAGTGTTGAGATTAGTGTAAAACTGATCATTTTTATGAGAATTTTGGTATCTGTTTAGTTAGTTTAGATCTTTATTTCTTAAAAATATGCTATTATCTGACTGATTTATCAGTTTTAAAAGATTTCGATAATATTTATCAAAAATCCGATGACTAGTTTCAAAACTTTTCAGTAAATTTGTAAATTTGTTTTAATTCATTTAAAACTCCGTTCATTCCAACTAGTTCGATTCAATCACTCAAACCCGACTCCCAATTCAAATCAGACGTACTTAATTTACTAAGTATTCCTTTCAAAGTCTCAAATCGAACTTCATCTAATCAAATTCTATTACCTATTCATCTATTCATTTTATACTCATACTCAATGGACCCACTAAAATCAATAATCATTATTGGTATGGATGGTGTGGGTAAATCCACACTTGGACTTATGTCTTCTACTCTACTTCACAAAAAATTCATCGATCTTGACCCAATAATAAGGCACTCATCACCGTCGAATAATGAAGAATCAACTCCACAACAACAGAGAGAATATCAACATGAAATGATTTCTAAAACTATTGGTGAATATTCAAATAATTCAATCATCGTACTGCCATCATCATGTGTTGATAACTCGACGACTCTTGACTTGTTAAAAGATTTGAAACGAGCTCATTGTATCATTCATATTCAATGTGAACTTTCAAGAATTGTTCAATATTTATCATATCTTAATTTTCAATCAGATGAAGAAAAATATGACAGATTTATCAGATTTTATTATAAAAGGTTGAAGAACTATAGAGACTGCTCCAATTTTGATTTCTATAATAAATCGTTTAATGATTCTAAATCATTTGAAGATAATAATATTGATTACATGAAAAACAATCTATTAGCATTAAAGGCAACAGAACAAGATTTTATCAAATTCTTAAAGTTTATAAATTATGATATCAATGATAAATATCCAACAATTTTGCTGAAATCTCCAGAACTGAAAATCAATTCAACCTCGATTAACGTTAAATTCCCATATATATTAAATTATGAAATGAATATGGAAGATCTAACATTAGGTGGTGATTGTATTGAGATTGTATTAAATATAGAGAATTTCAATACTCTAAATATGAAGTCCCAAGACTTTGATGAGTTTATTTCAAGAATTAGAAGATTTACTGAATTTGACCAACCTATTATTTTATCAATTGAAGATGATTTAAGCGTTCTTTTTCAAAAAAATGATGATTTTTATTTAAATCAGTTCATTTATTTTTTACAATCTGGTATTAGATTAGGATTAGAATTCATTAATTTAAATCTTGAGTTACTGGAGTTGGTCGATATTGATAAAGCTAAAGATATTTATAAAGAATTGATCGATAATTCATTCCATACTAAAATAATCGGATCTTATCAATCAAATGAAGTTAGTACAAATTTTTGGAACTCAGAAAAACCATTCTTGATTTGTAAATATTGTGAAGAATTGAATTGTGATGTTATTAGAATTTCAAAGAAAAAAATTTATCAACATAGTGAAAACATTGATGCTGTTTCATTTCTAAAACAATATTCAAGTACTTCATTTACTTCATTACCAATCTCATGTTTTAATGATGGTGAACTTGGGAAATTCTCAAAATTATTAAATCCAATATTAACACCAGTCCTACCTAATTTAGTCGACGAATTCAATTCAAGCTTGAATTTAATTGAAAACAAATATTCTGATTCTTTAACTCAAACCATTAATGAATCTGATTTAACAAGTAAATCATTTCAACAAGCTCTATATCATTCATTTATTAGACCATCTTTAAAGTTTTATGTCTTTGGTGCATACGTTTCAAAATCTTTATCACCACCAATGCATAATTCAGGATATGATTATCTTGGTCTTCCTCATAAGTTTGGAATTTATGAATCAAATAACATAGCAGATTTACAAAAATTAATTAAATCCCAGAATTTTGGTGGTGTTGGTGTTATCATGCCTTTCAAATTGAAAGCATTAGAGTACGTTGATGAATTATCAATTGACGTTAAAAGAATCGGTGCGCTAAATACAGTGTTAGCTTATAGAGATCCAAGAAATCCGTATAAAGTAACAAAGACAATAGGGTTTAATACAGATTGGGTCGGGTTGAAAACATGTCTTTACTCCAATTTATCACCAATCAATTCAGTAACAAAAGGTACAACAGCATTGGTACTAGGTAGTGGTGGTATGGGTAGAGCTACAATTTATGCATTGATATCACTTGGAGTTGAAAAAATCATGATTTGGAATAGAACTTATTCAGATGCTGTTAATCTAGCCAATTTTTATAATCAACAATCACCAATGAAGTTTAATGACAACACAAGCTTAGAAATCGACAGAAAATTTGAAATAAGAGTGCTGGATTCATTAGATATAGAGTATAAACCAAATGATTGGAATCATCCAACAATGATAATATCATGTGTTCCTGGTTTAGATTCAGTCACTAATGAACCAGTTGATTTAAATATCTCTAATGATTGGTTTAAACATCAAGGTGGCGGTGTCAGTTTAGAAACTGGTTATAATCCATTATTAACTCCTTTATTAATTAAGACTAAATCGTTTAGCGATAATGGTTGGGTAACTGTACATGGTCTATCATATTTATACTCTCAAGCTTTAGCACAATTTGAAATATTTTCGAGTAGACCAGCACCAAAGCAACTGATGAGAAATGTGTTAATCAAACACTTTGCAGCACACAAGAACCATTACAGTGACTTTTAATTGATGTTATACAATTTCACTTAGATGTAAAAATCGTTGACTGATGTAAAACCGAACAGACTCCACAGTCCAGCCTCCAGAGCCCTGAGTTCTGATTTGGGGAAATAAATTGTGATTTGTGACTTCAAAGTTCAGACTCAGAGTCTCATGAGGCTGGCCGCTGACCCAGGTCGCTGCTGCGCTCCACCGTCCCAGCCTCGGCTCTTCAGGTCCCAATTTCCAAATGAATTTGTAAAAAATTACAGGGCCCAATTTCGAAATACTCGATGCTGATTGGTCAAATTTGAAAATTCTGGAAAAATTTTCACCTCAAAAACATGAACTGGAGTCGAGCACAAGGTATCGAACTTTTCTGAGTATGGCTAGAGCTTATCCAACAGTCAGAGTCAAGAGCTTTGCAACGAAACTCCAACGAGGTTTGTGCGCCAATTTCTGGGGAAGCTTCTTATTTCTGGATAAACTTTTAAATTTGTTTCAACGTCCGGATAATATTTTTTCCTTAGAATCAATTAAAATCTCTTGAGTCTTGAAAAAAAAATTATGATTCATTTTTTTCGCTTCCTCACTTTATTTCTCCATCATAAAACGCAATTTAAAATGGGTATTAACTGGAAAAGTACACTCAGTCTACTAGAGAAGCACGAAACGAGGCCTACTCCAAAATCAGTTTACAATTGGAGAATCTACTGCTCTGCTTTAATTGCATCTTGGGTGGCTGTTATTATTGGTTATGATGCTGGTTTTGCAGGTGGTATGGTTTCATTAAGATCTTTCAAAAACGAATTCGGTTTGAGCTCGCAAAGTGCATCACAATTGGCGTGGACCAGTGAAACTATCATTTCCTTATTCCAAGCTGGAGCTTTCTTCGGTGCTCTAGGTGTTTATCCAATTGCTTTCAAATATGGTAGAATTATTTCATTATGGGTCGCTACTATCTTTTTAATTGTTGGTAGTGCAATTCAATTAGTTCCAAATGCTGAAAGAGGCTTAGGGGCAATGTATGCCGGTAGAACCCTTTCAGGTGTCGGTATCGGCGCTGTTTCAAATTTAGCTCCAATGTACATCAGTGAAATTTCTCCTCAAAGTATCAGAGGTCAATTAATTGGTTATTATGAAATCGCATGGCAAGTTGGTGGTATTTTTGGTTTCTGGATTAATTACGGTACGTCAATTAACATCCCAGATTCTGAAAGTAAACAATGGTTAATTCCTGTTTCTTTACAATTAATTCCAGCTGGTATTTTTGGTATTGGTTTATTCTATTTAAGAGAATCTCCAAGATGGTTATTCGCTAGTAATAGAAGAGAACAAGGTATCAAGAATTTATGTTATTTGAGAAATCTACCTGAAGAAGATGAATATATCCAATATGAAATCAAAACTTTTAATGATGAAACAAGAAATTTATCTGAAACTATTGGTTTAGGTTTATTTGATCCAATTGTCCATATCATGAAAAGACCCCATTTAATAAAAAGATTGGGTTTATCAACTTCCACTTTCATTATTCAAAACTCTTTAGGTATCAATGCTATCAATTATTATTCTCCAAGAATTTTACAAACTATGGGTATCTCATCTTTAGATTCCTCTTTATTATCAACTGGTGTTTTCGGTTTATTAAAAGGTTTCTGTTGTTTCATTTGGTCAATGTTCATTGTTGATAAATTCGGTCGTCGTCCATCAATGGCTTTCGGTTTGATCTTATGTTCCTTATGTATGTGGTACATTGGGGGTTATATTAAAGTTGGTAATCCTCAAGCAAGATTAGCAGCTGGTGAAACTGGTTTAGATTCAGGTGGTAAAGCCGCTTTAGCACTATTCTACATCTGGACTGTTGGTTACGGTTTATCTTGGTCTGGTACCCCATGGGTTTGGAATGCTGAAGTTTTTCCATCTAATCTCAAAAATATTACAAGTGCAGTCAATGCAGCATCAAATTGGTTCTGGGCCTTCATTTTAGCTAGATTCACCAACCAAATGATTGATACCATGAAATATGGTATTTTCTTCTTCTTTGCTGCTTTAATGACTGTTTTCTTCCCTGTTTACTATCTGTTATATCCAGAAACTAAAAACGTTCCAGCTGAATACATGGATGAATTATTTAAACATAAAGCATGGAAAGCCCATGATATTGTCATGAAACAGGTTGAAGCTGATAGATTAGATGAACTTGCGCAACATGCTAATATTCATCATTATGAAGATGATGAAAAAAGAGCTCCTAGTATTGTTCAAAGTTCATCAACCTCAAAAGTTGAAGTTTAGTCTCCCCAGCAATCTCTGTGATTCTATTCTAAAATGGTTCATGATTCTCCAATTTTTTCAATAGAATCACAAACAAGTTTTGTTACATTTAATGATTTCGCATAATATAGAAAGTTTGTCATTTTTGAGTAGATCTCAGTACTAAATAGTTAAAAATCTTTTTATCTTTCAAACTTTCAGATAGTTCTTATAAATCTTATTGAAAAAGTTTCTCCGGAGTCTAAATTTGAAAAAAAACTTTACTTTGCATTTATTCCATAAATCCCAAATCATGTCCAAAAGCTACGCGGATCCAGACTTCAAGTCCTTGAGGACCCAGAAGGTACAATTCTACTTATTTGGGGAACACATCCTCAAATCAAAAGCCCCAGCTCTTCATAATCTATTATTCAAAAACATGAATTTAGATTGGAATTATACTCAATTTGAAGGTTCAAATTGTGATGAATTTAGTTCAAAATTTTCAAATGAACAATTGATAGGCAGTGCCGTCACCATGCCTAATAAGATCAATGCAATTAGCATTGTTGATGATTTGGATAGTATCGGGAAAGGATGTGGATCAATCAATACTATTTATACAAGAATTAATCCAGATGATGGTAAATTAATTAGAATTGGTACTAATACCGATACTGTTGGTATCGCAGAAAGTTTCAAACAAAACTACCCAATAGAGTCCAAAAAGTATGAAAACACACCTGGTTTAGTCTATGGTGGAGGAGGTGCTTGTAGAGGTGCCGTTTATGCGTTATTCAAATTATTAAAAGTTAATAAAGTTTATATAGTGAATAGATTTAAATCAGAAATTGATGATTTGAAGAAATCAATGAAAGAGAATGGATTTGATGGTGAGATTATATATCTAGAGACTCCAGAAGAAGCTGAAAAACTAGAAATTAAACCAAAATTAATCGTTTTAACAGTTCCTAATTTCACTCCAAAATTACCAGAAGAAATTAGAGCTAAAGCAACTTTAGACGTTTTTAAAAATGCTCCAAATCCAGGTGTCGTTTTAGAAATGTGTTATCATCCAGTCATTGAAACTGAGTTATATAATGAATTTGTTGCAACTAATTGGAAGGTCATGACTGGTATTGAACCAATGATTTATCAAGCCGTTGCCCAGCAAATATTATGGACAGGCTTCACAGTCGATGAATTACCAGTTAAACAAACAGTTAAAACATTATATGAACAAATTAAAAAAGAACAAAAAAGTACAGAAAATTAGAAGATTATAGAGATAAATAAAGAAAAATTGTACATTTCATAATGTGTTAATTATCATAAAATCATTAATTTAATTTGTATTAAACATTATTTCTTCTCTTTCCTTGTCCTGTGAAATAATCTTCTAAATACTCATGTAACCCATGTCCTTCAATCTGTCCAGGATTTAGATTAAATGCGTTTGAACTAATAGGATGATTCAATAACGGATTACCATTGTTAACTGGAATTCCATTACCAAAACCATTATTATTATTCATCTGTGGGAAATTCAGAGACGTTTCAGCATTATTTTGTGATGATTGATTTTGTGGAATAATTGGTGGAATTGAAGGAAATGGTGAAAATGAATTTGAAGTATTGATATTACTATTATTTGAATCAAACATGTTACCAACATATCCTAAATTTCTCATGAATTGTTTCATACGCAATTCATTCCTATCTTGTGGTAGTTGATTAGGAGCGATAAAACTATCAAATGTGGCATCATCAAAACTGTTATTACTTGAAGATATCTTTGACTTTTTGATATTAGTTGGTTTTGGTAATGTTATTGAAGAAGGAGTTGAAGAGCTTGAGAAAAATGGATGGAATGATTCCTGTAATGGTGGTAACCTAGTTTTATTATTAGCAGTACTGCTTGTTGGTTCATGGAGCTGATTATATAATGAGTTATCATGTTTTTTCATGATTTGAATGATATCAAATGTGATTTTAACAGATGGTGAAACTTTTGAAGTTAATTTTAATAAATTATTGATTTTGTCATCTTGATTTCCATTTAATGTTGAATTTAATTTATATGTAATACTTAAAAAGTAATCTAAATATGGGATGGATGAAACTAAATGATTGATTGAATTACTGAACTTATTTACAATTTTCAAAATATTTTCAGAACATTTTAAAAAACTTGGTTTTGTATTGATTAAAGTTAAAATATCTAGATCATAGCCAGATACCTTATCATTTGAACTCATATCTAATAGTTTAATAGATAATAGCCCCCAATTTAAATAATAAATCAAATGTAAGAATGCAATAAAATGAGGAATTTTTTCATCATCATTTTCAAATATTTTGGTATTATCTAAATCAAGTTGACAATGAACTGGTAATGATTCAAACCATTTATGTAATTGGAATTCAATTGATGAAATAGAAACTTCTTTGTCGTTATTGAGGTGGTTTGCTCCATTTAATTTGGAGTCTTTAGATGTTTTATTATCATCTCCTAAATTCACATCAAAAGTTTCATTAACTTCATCTAATCTTAACTTTGAGGTGACAATCAAATTTAATAATGATGTCAATTCCATTAGTTTGTTATGAACGGATAAACATCTCCCACTTTCCAACATCAAAGGTTGTGCATTCTCTTCATCATTACTAGATTGGAATGAGGTCCAACTATCCCATTCTTCCCAATCTTCTTCGTTAATTTTAGGGATTGGAAAATCATTCTTTCTCACAATTGGAGCTCTGCCTAGCCTTAAGCTTAATAATAGATTCAATAAATAAACAGCAGACCAAGTACGTTCTCTTGATTTGATTTCAGTTTCAGTCAAATTATTTTTTTCATTAACCATTATTCTTGTATCAATTGCCATTCTTGATGCACTTGAAGTTAAAACCCAAGAACCATCCCATTCGCCAATTTCATAATAAAATAACCCTAATAAAAGCATCGTTTGGATAGTTTCAATAGTTGTTGAATTAGTCGTTTCTAATGCCATTATTGAATTTCTTGCACAATTCATACTCAATAATTTAGATTCTTCACTATATCCATTGAATTTATATTGAGAAACACTTAATATAGCCCATAATAGTGCAATAAAGTTACCATCTGTGCTTGAAGGATCTTTGATGTTAGATTTATTGGCATATCTAATCACGGAAATTCTATTGACCATAGGTAACCAAGGATGAATGATTTGGAAATAACAATCTACTAATTTTCTTGTATTTAATGGAAACTGTAGAACTTCAATAGGTGTTATGTTCTTCGAAGTTGATTTGATATTAAAGAAAGAACCAACTTTGAATGGGGATTTAGAATTTGATGGTAATGAATTGTTATATTCTTCAATTGCAATTGATGAAAAAGTTGAATTTGAAAAAGAAAATATTTGATATTCTAAAGACTGTTTTGAGCTTGAATAAGAAGAATTTGAAGTTGAAATTGGCTGAATCTTAGACTCATTCTTTTGAGTGGTTTTAATTTTCTTCTTATCTTTTTGTTCATTATTACCAAAACTTTCAGATATTTGATCATCTATTATAATAGATTCTTGTTTGACAGCAGTTGATTTAACATCAATATTCACTCCAGCGACATCATTAACCATAAACTGAGTGAATAATGGCATTATTTTAGATTCTGTTCTCCATATTTGATTCAAACTTTTCAAATCATTAATTAACTCAGATTTTATTGATTTATCAGATAAGATTTTTGATAATTTATTCTCTATTTCTGAATCTTCAACAAATAATTTAGTCAATAGTGACTCCAGTATAAAATTTTTGATCTCTAGTTCCTTCGTATAGCCTGGTGGAACACCTCTTTTTCTATTAGATTCACTATAAATACATTTCTCATTTGTTGAAGTACAGCTTGAACATGGATTTTGACCGTCACATTTCCCTTTTTTTTGACGACAGTTGTCACAGGCCTTGGAGATACGTTTCCTTTTGGCAGTGGATGAGTCTTCTATACTTTTAGTGGGGTTAGCCATGCTAAATGATCACTAGTTGTGTCCCAATGACTAATGAGTAGTTTTTCGGGTTTAATTTTTCCACAAAATTTCCATACTTTGGTGGAAGTAGCGCTACTACAGTAATTTAATATCTCTAATGGAAAAGCGAGAACTGAGGACAACAGATTAATGCAGTTAGTGACCTTTATAATTCATTATTACTACAGGTAACAGCTATAAGCTGCTATTATCTATAATCTATGTACAGTGTCACTCGATTAATAATATCATCATCATAAACTATTCTTCAAGGTAGGTTGATCATCAATTAATGATGTTATTTGTATACTTACATGGTTATTTTTGAAAGTTTTGGAGGTCGTTTGTCCATAACTTGACAATCTTCTGGATTGAATATCTTCTTGTAAATGTAAAACTGATTTGAAATAAAGTGTTAAACTGTTATATGTCAATCTTGAACAATTTATAGTTAAGTTATTAACGATAGGGTTTGAACCATTTAGTGATTTCATGGTCTTGAATTGTAGTGAATTACTATTTGATTTGAAAATATGTGATCTGGTTTGGAATATATTGACATCATTAACTATTATTTCAAGAGCTGGGAGATTTTGAATTGGATCAATATAATTAATGACATTATTATCTGTTGCAAAACCCAATATTTCACCATCTTCCATCAACTGCTCAGGTAGTTCAGATTTCTTAGATTTCATTAACTCAGTAATCAAATAAAATAAAGATTTATAAGCTTCATTTGCAGAATTTTCTAAACTTTCTGTATTTCTAATAACTTCGCTAAAACATTCCAAAGATAAAGGACCATCATAACCTACATCATCTATGAACTGAACAAGTTTCAAATTGTTGAATGAGCCATGATATGGTAAGTTTCTATAACTTCTCGAATGATAAATGAAAGAAGGTAGTTTGATGTTGAGTTCAGAATCACTTAATTGAACGAAAAATATTTTATCTCTCATTTCTTTAATTATTTCAAGATCACTTCCATGAATGAAAATATGAAATGAATCTAAACAAATCCCAAAATTCAATCGATCTACTTTTTTAACAATATCCCATAATTCATCCAATGTTCTATAATGAGTACCCCATGCTAATGCTTCATACGCAATTTTAACACCATATTGATGAGCAATATCAGAAGCTTGTCTTAATTGGGAAATGAATAAATCTTCGTCAAACACTGAATCAGGATCACAATTACCACAAAGTAAGATCATATCAATTGATAACAATTTCATTATTTCTAATCTTTTGATGAATTCATTTAATCTTGATTCAAAACCTGTAGAATCACCTTCAAGATCTCTGAATGGTTGAAATATAGAAATTGATAGATCTAATTCATTCATGGTTGACTTAAAATGTGGTAGATTTAGTTGAATTTCATTTAAATCCATTTCTAACAATTCAATGCTATCAAACCCTGCACTTTTAATTGCTTTGATTCGGTCATAAATTGAGGCCTTTGGTAAAGAGATGGTTGCAATTGAGGTTTTGTAAGGAAGTGGAAGCAGCTGCTGAGCTAGGGAGGTGTTGTGTGGCATATTTCGTGCTGTTGAGTTTCCAATTGCAGTAAAAGAGGCATAATATCTTGTTTGATTTCTTAATAAATTGATTATTCGTTTAATGCTCATCATTTTGGAAAAAGCAAACTGCTATGAAAGATTTTTAAATAACTACAAGATAAATAGCTAAACCGAATGATTTGAATTTTGGGGATCAATGAAAGAACTGGGAGAGTGAATGAGGGAATCAACAGTAAATGTGAAATCACAAACACGAATGCAGAGGATATATTAATACAGCCGTTTCAACCCGGGGCTGCAGACCTTTCCCAATTCGGTCGACGATATGGAGAAATAAAATCTGCTGGTGTCAAGAAGAGCTTTAAGAGCGTAAGAGCATTTCAATGATTGGAGAGTGGTCTTTAATTGTGTGAAATATAGTCACTAGTGACTCGTGTACAGCTATTTCAATCTATTAGGCTCTTCAGAACTAGCGAGTTTCTTATCTAACCATCGAGCTCCAGGAAAGATTTGGAATTTCATAAGCTTCAAATGCTTTAGAGTATAGTATATTACAACTCCTTTTACAAAAATTAGAAACTTTTGTCAGGGACTTTAAAGTGATAAAGATACGAGCAGAGAGGTATCATCATCAAGCTGTAGCCTCTCATAAGGAACACCAAACTAAGTGTAAGCTGTATATATCTGAACTTATAGAGATCTGTAATCAACTGATCAACTGACTCTGAGAAAAGATAACAAATCGCTAAGTGGTTAATATCTATTACTGGCTGGAGCTAGGATAGTTGAAAAGTTGCAATTAATTATACTATGTAATTGGGTATAATTGTGCAAACATCAAACGAAATTGATTGTAAAATTCAAATGCGACAAATTACAATGGAAATCCTTACACAAATCACAAGAGCATTTAATTTTGAAATGTTGTTGAAATTTAGACAAACAAATCACGAATCACGATTTATTATCAATTTTTTGTTCCTTCGAATTTAAATTTCATGCAACTTATATATTTACTTCTATTTATTGATCATGTATTAAAATGTAGGAGCTAGTTTGTTGAAACTTGACCACAATTGGAAAAAGTCTGGAGATTGAAACATCAATTTCCCGATCCTCCAGATCTTCCAAGTTCCAAGTTCCAAATTCCAAATTTCCTGTAGGACCGAAAAGGCAAGTCATTACTCTGAAACAGGAAGTAAATGATCTGAGCGATTTCTTGTTTTGAAATCGTTTGGAAGGCTTATTGATGATGGATTTAAAATTTAAATCAAGCACTTAATTTCTACTACAATTCACTGAAAGTGATATTAAGAAAAGAACCAAGACAACAAAAGTAACATTTTAGCTAATGCAGTCAAAATTAGCCATCGACAGATATCCTCTTCGTTAACTGTAAAAAAGAATTCAATAATCAATCAACTCAAATTTCAATCCCAGAAACGCGCTACCTTTTCAAATTTGAAGATTTCGGATTTCGGATAATTTTTAAAGTTGAAAAGTAAACAAACAAAACTTAAGGGTTTGAAACAAGGTCAGATTTTGAGATTGATGAAGTTTGAAGTTTACACTAACAGTTCAACAGTGGAACTGAGGTTAAAGTTCATTTGAGTTGAATCTAGATTTTAGAATCCAAATATTTCGTCTGAAAATGTTTCAAATCAAAACCAAAAAAAAAGTTGAATACATAAATAGAAATAACCACAAGTAAAAAGTGTACTTATAAATACAATACACAGCGCTACGCACTATCATATTTCATCCACTAGCCAAACACCTCATTACTAGACACTAAAAAGGCATTACTTACAACTTCTTACACCTTGAGGCCATGTTCAACTTCTCCCACAAAAATTTCAGGCTTCCAGTCGTGGCCAAAACGTAAACAGAACAACGCGCTTTATTTCTAAATTTAGACGCGAGTTTATGCACAAAATAATTCAAATCGCGATCAATTTTTCAAATTAAGGCAAAAGTAACTAATAAAAGAGCAGATAATTAAGATATATGTAAACAATTAATCAGGTTTACTGCATCATTTATGAACGAAAGAGGCAAGGAAATTATGCATCCAAAATTTAAATTTATTTATATATTTCTAATTTATCCTATTTTATTAATTTCTATTGAAATTTCTTCTTATATAACATACATTTCTAATTATCATCATCATTAATTAAATAAAGATTTATAGTCAAGTGTTATTATCTAGCGTCCCTTTGCTTTTTAGTTTGTTTTCATTTTCACATTCAACACTTTTCTAATAAAAATAATATGTCCATTACGATGTCTAAACAAAATTTACCATCTATGAATAAAACTCCATCAACTTCAAGAACTTTACCACCATTATCTGAATTGCTGAATTCAACTCCAGGCTTCAATCAACAGCCATTGCCATTACGCTCTCCTGTTCAACAGCAAACAAATGTTGAAAACTCTTCTCCAAATACTTCTGCTGATTTATCGTATACTGGATTCCCAAGATCCACTCCACTAAAGACACCAATCAGATTGCCATCTTTTGATTCTTTAAATTTCCAACAACAGACTGAAGTTAATCAAGCATCTGTAACTTCACTACCATTCGGAACATCTTCAATCCAACAATTATCACCAGCTTTAACAACACCAAGATCACAGAGTTATCACGCTCAACCAATTCATCAACAATCTGTTGAATCTGAACAAAAGCAAGAAAAACAACATCATAGAGAACAATTAAATCAACAACAAAACAAGATTTATGCTCATGAATCACAAATAAAGATTCCAGTTCAACCACAACCACCATCTCCTGTCGAGAAAATCTCATATGCTTTTATTAGTCATTCTCCATCAACATATCCATCACAAGAACCATCCATTGATAATGCAAGATTAGCACGCCGTAAAAGAAGAAGAACAACAGCAATTGAATTATCAATTTTACATGAAGAGTTTGAAATTGGTTCAACTCCAAACAGAGCAAGAAGAATTGGAATTGCAAGAAAAGTTGATATGACTGAAAAAGCAGTTCAAATTTGGTTTCAAAATAGAAGACAAACTTTAAGACGTCAAACTAATGCAGAAAGAGAAGTTCATCATATTGAACCAATTTATGAAAATCAATCAACTCCATTACAACATAGCTCAATTAACGTTAGTGAAACTCCAATTAGACAACCAATTGTGTTTAATCAACCTCATCAATTGCCATCTCAACAGCAACAGAAACCACAACAACAACAAAACTACCCCCAAAATGATTCATTTCCTTTTTTATCCAGAGGCCATCATCAAACAAATATCCCTCCCAGCAGTCAGATTGATGGGTTAAGAACTTCACCATCTCACCATCTCATAAATGAACAACCATTAAGTCCCGATCATTTGAACACTGAACAAATTTCACAATTGAAAACTTCATTATCAACACCATCACGTTCATCAAGAACGAATTCAGTTCAATCAAAATCACCAATTGGTAAATCATTAACTTTCAAATTAACAAAATCTCCAACTAATTCATCATCTAATAATTCTAATTCAACACATCTCTCAATGACGCCTATTACTTACAAACCACGCCAAAGACCAATTATGAAGGTTAATCCATTACCACCTATTAATTTCAAAGAATCTATTGAGAATAAAGAAAATATCACATTAGGTAGTATTAAAGATAATATTAAAATTAACCTTAGTTCTGACTCAAAAGAAATGAATAAAGGTAGAAAAGTGTTAGGAGAATTAAAAGTAAATGAAATCAAATAGTGATTTCATTAGTAAGAGGTTGGCTCATTTATGAATGAATGTTATAGGACTATTATTTATACCAGATTGTTTTGTTACCATTAATTGGAGTTTTGTTTTATTTTTGTATTTATATTTTTAACTAGTTTACGCATGTCATGACAATTTATAAATGTAGTGAATAGCATCATTAGTGATTGGCTGGTAAGTGGTATAGAAGGAATGTAATTGTAATTGAAGTTTGATAATTGAGTCTCATATAAAAAATACGCGGTTCAAAATCTCAATTTTACACAAAAGATGTACTTACTACTCAGTGATTTAAACATTCAAACCTCAAATCTTACACTCAACACTCAACACTTCATACGCATTCATTCATTTTTGTAAATAATCCATAAAACTTATAAATCTACATTATAAAAACTTATTTAACTAAATGAAATTAATCAATATACAAAATGATAAAGAATTCTTTTAAAATATTTTTCAAAACCCATCCTAGTAAATCTAGTTCTTACGACGACCAGTGGTTTTGGTATGTTGACCTCTAACACGTAAACCCCAGAAATGACGAATACCTCTGTGAGATCTAATTTTCTTTAATCTTTCTAAATCATCACGTAATTTGGATTCTAAGTTGTTAGCTAAAACGTGGTAGTTTTTACCATCAACGATATCTTTTTGTCTGTTTAAGAACCAAGCTGGGATTTTGTAATCAGTTGGGTTTTGTAAAATGGTGACAATACGTTCTAATTCTTCTTGGGTTAATTCACCAGCTCTTTTAGATAAATCAACATCAGCTTTTTTACAAACTAAGTTGGAGTAACGACGACCAACACCTCTGATGGTGGTTAACGCGTATTGGACTTTAATTTTACCGTCAACGTTAGTGTTTAACAAACTGTTATATAATGTTAGTATGGAAAATTTTAAAAGCAAGATAAATGTGAATGTTTGGTGTCTTGTGATATTCTAAGAGGTGTCATGAATTAACATGGTTCATTTTATATTATTGATTTTTGTGTGATACTGGATTCTTGATGAGGGAAATGGTACTCCATAAGGTGTTCTATTGTTTGATGTATTATTGTTACGATATGAAAATCTTCAATTTGAGTGTTACTGTATGAATTATGATGACGCTGACTGTTTGATCAATTTGGTAGGTAGCTAAATTCTAGTAATATAATGGTATGTGATTTCTCTTTTGATGTCTTAATAATATAGTGATGATATTTCTCGTGAACTGAATGATGAAACTTCTTCTTTCTTATTAACTATGACATGGACAACCTCAAGAACTTCTCACAATGGGCGGAACTTCACACATGACGAGAGTTATTAGACGTACCGTAAAATATGTTGGAAAGAGTTTTGTTCTTGAACAACTAAAGACATGATTGATTATTGAACTTTTGTATTACTATTTGATGATGTTAAATTTGTTGTTAAAGTTTTTGATTTTATTTTTCACCATTTGAGATTCTTTCGCGAATATTTCCGGATTCAGTTAGAGTTTTTCAGGATTTGAGGAAAATTGTTTGGAGAACTTCAAAAAACATTCGCGTGACGTTTCAAGATTAACCCGAACACCACAAAATCCACAGACCTAATTTAGATCATGTGACTGAACTCTGAAAATTGTAACCCTAAAATGGATAATATACTGTACAACATACTAAAATCAACAATACTATGTACATTTTATTTATTTCATTATTTATATTTTGTAGTGAGAATAGATCCATTCCAAAGATTTCAAATCAATGAAGATTTTATGAGGATGTAATAAATCTTTAATTTCAATTCCTTCTTTTTGAATAACATCAATTTTATGTTTGAATTTATCAGTTGAAGAAATTAAATTTTGTGAATGATTATTAGTTATAAATAATAGTTTTCTATTTTGTAATTGATTTTTAATCAAAAATAATTCAATCAATGAAGTATTACCCTTTTTATGTTCAATTTCTAGATCTTTCTCAATGACAAATAATTCACCATTTTTAAATTTATCACTTAAAGCAACATGAATAGCCTTTGAATAAATCTTTTTAGGTAACTCAGATGTGAAATCATTTGGAGCACTTCTGGCATGTGCAACAGCACCATCATGTCTAATTGGGGAACTTCTATCACCTGATCTAGCTCTACCTGTCCCCTTTTGTGGTAATAATTTCTTTCTTGAATATCCCATTTCTGAACGACCATTTGGATTTGAAGAACCAACACGTTTATTATCAGCATCAAAAATAACAGCTCTCCATAACAAATCTCTACGTAGTGGTGTATTTAGTAATGATGATGGAACAGGTTGGAATTTTATTGGTTCTAATGATGGAAATTGACGTAATGTAGTTAAAACGAATTTTGGTGGTTCTATAATATCAAAAGTTAGTATTCATATATGTGGGGAGGGAGGGGGTTCCTTGGAGGAGACACTTACGTTGGGCATGTGCTATTATGGATTCAGGAATACTTTCAGTGATGGTTTCACCTGATTCAACTGATTCAGTAACCAATTTACGAATTTGTTGTTTCTGATTCATTCAATGTTAGTATTATTATTATGATGTGTTCAATGAAACACTTGTAAGGGGGATACGTACCACTTGGGATGTGTTTCTCAACACTGAAGTGAATCTATTGAACATTGTTATATATGTGTGTGAGGATGTGTGATATGTTCGATTATATGGTATTTGGTGTTGATTGTTCAAAATTTTCCAGATTGAAAAATATTTCGCGAAAATTGTACAACTTGTGGTACATATTTATTGGTAGACTTCTAGTGTTATGTGTTATCGATTGATCAATGACTACAACAGGTAACGTTAAGTGTATATAATAATTAAAACAAAAATGTGTAAGTGTGGTAGTCAATTAAAATAAAAATCCATGATATGTAATATTTTTGTATAAAAAACCTATTGTGAACCAATATATATCTCTCTTTTCTTTTCTTTTTTTCTATTAAGCAAGTCCCTTTTTTCTCTATCCAGCAATAACAAACAAATAATAATGATAATAATAATAATAATAATAATAATAATAATAGTAACAGCAATGTATCCAATAATTAAATAATAATAATAGCCATAAAAGTATCCAATAATAACAGCAAAAAACCCCAAAAAAACTAATAACAATAAAACTGATAAAATAATAAAAAGACACTCATTTAATTGAGTAAATGAAGCCAGAACTTAGAAGTAAATAAAAAAAACATGTATCACATGTTAAGTATATTATCATGTCATCATATCATGTGAAATATTAAACAATCACAATAATATTTAGTATTGAACGATAATAATCAATCACAACAACAATGATGATAAAACGTATGATAAAGTACGATAGATGTCAATGTTATGAATCTCTAACAATGACACTGAATATTAAAATGCATTCTCTAAAGTAATAATAATAATGATGATGATGAAATTGTCATATTATAAGAGATTATCTAATTTGTTCTAATCTTGTCTCTCATATCTAAATCAATGCCAATATTCTAATAATAATAAATTCTAATAATAACCCTCATCATATCATAACTTTAATCATACAACAATAACAATAAAAAAAAATTCAAAATAATTCTTTGCCATCACACAAAAAAAAGATTTGAATGTAATCAATAATCAAAAAACGTGATAAAACTAAAAATTTAATGACAAAAAACAAACACCAATAGTCAATCATGTCAATCATATAGACCATCATAAACAATAAACCAAGAAACCGTGAAACAAACAGCATAAAATAGTTTAAATCAAGACAAAAAAAAATACCAACGAAGATATCAACAATTCAAATATAATACTCAATTCCAAATCTTATTATATCCACCAATTCCACTTCCTAACGGTGAAGGATGATTAGAATTTTGAATCTCAGTTCCATTTCCATTATTGTTATCATACTGAATCATACCATCAATTGAATTATGACCATTCCCATAACTTTGATCAATTGAACCTCTTCCAATTAAACCATTATTACTAGTGTTTGGATTATACGAACCTTGGGATGAAGGTATATTATACCCAAAATTACCATTATTAGTTGGATTTGTGTTTGGATAATAATAGGTTGAAGATTGTGGAGGATTAAAATATTGATTTTGTGGATTTTGTTGAGATGATAGATTTGAACCTGCACTATTTGAAGTATTTGATGCTGCAGTAGTCCAAATGTTTTGATTAAATCCAGTGAATTCATTTGATGGAATTTCAAAATGATCCTGATTCAATTGGTGATTGTTATTTGGATAATATTGCTGGTAATCGATTGGATTGAATTGTTGTTGGTGTGATTGTTGTGGTGAATTTAACAAGTAATTTTTCAAATCAACGTTATTTAATTGGTATAAATGAGTTTTCTCAAATTCTGGAAATTCAATAATTTGATTTGAATTAACAGCACACATCCAAATTCTTGTTTTATAAATTCTAAATAAATCACGAACTAAATCTCTGAAATCGATTCTATGATTTGCATTATAATAAAAAATCAATTTTTTACGATCAAATTGATATTCTGAATCAATTATAGACATCGATGAGCTTAATGAAGTTTGTGGGGTTGCAGGCAATGAACTTGGTTCAATTGAATCTCTTGTTGTTGTTAATGGGGAGGATTCTAGTTTAAATTGACATATTTTTTTGGCTTTTTCTTCATCTTGTAATTTTGTCAATAATTGGAAAGCTTCTTGAGATAAAGCTAATCTTAAAATTGGTTTTGGGAAATGTAAAGTTGGGATATTTGAATTATTATTGTTATTATTAGCATTACTGTTTGAACCAATTGAAGAAGTGGTTGAATCAAATGAATTCAGAGCAGCTTGTTGTTCAATGAATTGTAAATATTTCAACAGTCTAAATTCATCAATTGACAAATTTAATTTAGCAATCCTACCTAAATCTTTACCACGATCAGCTTCAACGATAACTAGATCACCAACTTTTAAAATCAAAGAAGATGATTCAGGTAAATAAAAGCAATCAATTCTACCAGATTTAAATGAGACCAGAAATAATTGCTGTGATGGTAATTGCGAATTATTTGGGAATTTTGGTAATGTTATTTGATTGTTCAAATCTTTTGAAGTTAATAAAGATTCTAATGAATTATTGTTTAATGATTCAGTGTTGAATGAGATTCTATTATATGGATCATTATTGAAATAAAAGTCTAATGCTCTATAATGTTCAATCAATGAAGGTGTTGATTCATTAGGATAGGCTATATTTTGTTGTAATTGAGAAGGTGGAGGTGATGATTCATAGTTATAATAACTGGCACTATTATTATTGTTGTAAGGCTGATTATATTGCTGGGATGGTTGATTGTTTGAATAAGAATCTAAAGAATACTTTCTTGGAGATAGATTATAATCTTGATTATTGTTCGACCAAGTTGTGTAATTCTGATTAAATTCAGAGACTCTTCTATTGTTATTGATAAGGGTGGCGTTTGGTAATGGTAATGGTGGTGAAGATAATGTGGTCTCTATTGATGAGCGTTGTTGATCATGTGGAGGCGAGTTCCAGATGGAAGTGTTTAGTTGAAACGGGTTGCCGTTATTAGTGTTGCTGTTATTTGGCATGTTGTTGTTGTTGTTGTTATTGGTGACTTGATTTAATAAAGATATGTCATTTGAAGCTAGTATGGGAGACTTCAAAGACTCCAACAGGGAAGATCTTCTTCTTGAGTCTTGCATTTGATACGGACGTGTCTGGAGGGTGAGGAATGCAGTTGTATAGGCGCAGTAGAGTGAGTTGAGTGTGAGTGGGAATATAAATATGAGAATGTGGGAAATAATTATGTTTTTATAATTTCTGAGAGTATTATTTGGGGTTTGATGATTAAGAAATAAGGTGACACTGGCAAAGGAAGAATGACAGTCTGGAAAGAGTAATTTAATGTTGCTAAAAACGTGATTAGCAGAGTGAGTTTGTGTGAGTAGTCTGAGTGTAGAGTTGTGGGAGCCGCTAATTGGTGTTCAACCAGACTCATCAATGTTTTGCTTTCTTGTTGCTCAACAGAAACATTCCGCACCTTCTAGATTCCAGTGGGAGCAGATGACGTCATGGGGGTGGTTCTATTTTTAAGAGGGGAAGCGCTCTTACTCTTATGTCAGCAATTATGTCAGCATCGAAGAGTTCTTTCAAGGCTATAGAATATCACTGGTGAGTGGTGAGTGGTGAGGCATGTGGCAAGCGTATCTCATTGTGCTACGACGTGTTACCTCTACGTGTGTTACTATCTGTTGTGATGTTTAACAACTTACAAGTTGTTCCTAAAATAATATACCTGTCACAAGCAACATCGCAATGCTATCATTAGGTTGTTGACATGTACTCAACTGTATGTCTATATCATCATTTATAAAACACTAAAGAGTAAATACTATTCACAGATTACAGCAATGACAAATCATTACCAGATCAAGCTAATCATCATATGATTCATCAGTGATTCACCTGAATCACACTAAAATGCAGGTATTTCCTGTCAAAAATATAATCCGTCACACTACTTATCTCATCGCATCATAACCAATACTTCATAATCATTACATAATCAGCATTACCAAATTCCTTACGTAATCTGCGATGAGATTAAAAAATTTTATTTCGATTTATACACTTATAAACACTGAAATATAACATCAAATCTCCAAGCAATTAAATGAGTTCCAAGTCAAGATATTATCTGGAACAGTCCATTCCTGAACTAGAAGACCTCATTGCCAAAGGTTTATTTGTCAAAGAGGAAATCACGGTCATTATCAAGAAAAGAACCGATTATGAACATCGTTTAACTTCAAGAGGTTCTAAAACTAGAGATTATCTGAAATATATTGAATTTGAAAAAAATCTTGAAAAATTAAGAAAATTAAGATATAAAAGATTAAATTCAGTTGGTCTTGTCGTTAATAAACCTTCTATTTCCGATTATTCAGGACAAAGAAGAATTTTATTTATATTTGATAGATCAATTAAGAAATTCCCAAATGATTTCTTATTATGGGAAAATTATTTAATTTATCTCAAATCTGAGAAATTGTTCAAGAAGATCTATAAGATTTATAATCAATTATTGAAATTACATCCAAATTCAGCTAAGTCATGGATAAATGCAGCAAATTTTGAATTTGAAACTGTTGGTTCTGCAAAGAATGCCAGAATTTTATTTCAAAAATCTTTAAGATTTAATAAAAATTCATCTTTATTATGGGAAACTTATTTCAAGTTTGAATTGAATTATATTTCTAAATTAATTTTAAGAAGGAAGATCTTAGGTTTGATTAATGAAAAGGATCAATTATCAAATGAATTAGAATCAATCGAAAAAATCGATATTGATCAAGATGATGAAAATTTAATCAAATTAGACAATGAACTAATCAATACCGAATTAAATAACTTACCTGAAGTCGATTTGAATATGTTAGGCTCTCCAGAGACAAACCCAGCATTGAAAGGTGATGTTGCGTTAATTATTTATGATATTATGTTGGAAACTTTGATTAAAGATAAGAAGGATAAATATGGTATTAATTATGAAAGTGAATTCAATGAATTTGAATTCAAATATGAACTTGCTGTTAAATATTTATCTATTATTGAACATTATAAAGATTTGAATCAAATTTATTTATCTAGTCATATAATCAATAAGATAATGAATGAGTTTGAGATGATTCCAAAGATTATTAATTTGGATATTTTACTTTTATTGAAATTCACTAAAAATCAAGATGAATTAATCAATAATTTACAAATATCAACTAAGAAATATTTAAATTATAAATCTAAATTATCAACAATAGAATTGAAAAATGAATTAAAATCATTATTTGTTAATTATTTAATCGATAATTTCTTAAGTGATGAGTCAATTGATGAAAATACTAAAAAAATCATGAATTCAATCATTAAAAAGTTATAATAAACATTGTCTTTTGTGTACTATATATACAAAACTTAATCATATTTAGATTCAACTTCTTTATGTTGTAATTTCAATGCCTTTTTACTTAACTTATTATATAAGAACCAAATAATTAAAACTCCAGAAATCAAACTGCTAACACCACCAATAAACAAAATATTGATCAAACTAATACCATCATTTAGTACTTTATAAAACCCATCATCTCCATTAACTTCAAACCAAACTTGATTGATTTGTAAAGTTAATTTATCTCCAATTATATATTTTGAAGTTGTGGAACCTGAACTAAAAGCAACTAAACTACCAATTTTCCCATCTAAATAAGTCCCCAAAACATTCAATTTAGTATCAATATCCAGATGACTATGTTCCAAATTCCCTCTTAGGTTGAACACCAATGGAATAAACCCACCTGTCGATTCTTTATGATCATGGACTTTACAGTCAAATGGAACGTCTTCATGAATGTATAATTGGAACAAATGATAAATCTCATCAGTCAGAACAAAAGTACAGTTATATTGGGAGTTAGAAGCATAAGCCAAACTCAATGGTTTTCCAGTCTCTAAACAAACAGGGAAATCCCCGTACATGATATTCTCATCACCATCAAATTTGTGCTCACCAGTGTCAATTTGTCTTTGAATACATTGTAGATCATCAATAATGTCCAATTTCGAGTATTTGACCACAGCTTTGGACGTCTCTGAGTCGAATTTTGGGTATTTTTCACTTTTAGCAGCGACTGAGGCGAGTAGAAGGGCAGATTGGGCGATATTTGCGAGTTTCATTGTATTATCTATGAATCGCACTAGATCAGTTATAAGTTATAATAGCTATCGTGTTAAAAACCATGAACCAAAGTTATGAAAAATTTACATAAATCAAAAAAACAATAAATATAGAAGAAATATATCCAATCACATTTTCCAATCGCAATGACAGTGGAACCAGCAACTAAGAGAGCCAAACCCCAACCAAGACAACCAGTCTCTGTTTTCGGTACTGAGGAAACCTTCCAATTGCCTGATTTGGCTCATTATTCTTTCATCCCTCGTAAAGTTGAGATGATTGAAGTAACGAAGAAAATAAGAATCGATAAACCAAAGGATCCAAAGGATCCAAACGCTCAAGAAGCATCTAAAGCTACCACTAAGCCAGCTGATCCTAAAGATGAATCTGAAGATAAAGATCAACAAATGACAGATAAACCACCAACCCTGACGATTAAAGGAGCAGCTTCTAAAGATGAAGAAGATAAAGATAAGGATAAATTCAAAACCATAACTGAACTTAAACCAAAGAAAGATCCAAATGTCCCTGAAACAAAGGAATTCTGGAGTGCTTTGAAAAGATACAATCATAAACATGGAACAAGACGTTACGTTCAATTTATTATTCCAGTTGGTCCAAATTCTCCATATGTTTTATTATTTCAAGGTTCAAACCCTCAATGGATCATACCTGGAGGTTATTTAAACCATGAAGAAGATGAATCGGAAGGAATGAAACGTATTTGGAATGAGTTGTTTCAAGATGTGGAAACTGGTGTTGTTGATGTTGTGGAAAATGTCGAATTTGGTCCATTTTTAGCTAAATGGTATAGACCAGAACATAAGACTAATCTATATCCTTACAAATTGATCCATGTTAAAGAATACAAAGAGATTATCAAATCAGTGTTGGTTAAATTACCAAATGCTGATAAGAAATTGACTTATTCTACACAGATTAAATCTATCGAGCCAAAAAAATTGATTGAATTATATGAATCTAAAGATCCTGTTATTAATACAATTCCAAACTTATTATCAAGATTTGAATTCAAATAAATACTTTGCTACATCTACGAATTGATACTTTATATTTTATTGACTAAATAAATTTGCTATTATAACCAATGTTGTTGCTTAAAAAATTCAAATATTTTATTGGATTTATTTGAATCAATTTTTAATAGTTCTTTACAGGTTTTCTTTCTTAATACTCCTCCTGTTCTCAGCCCTTCTCTAAATAGCAGTTCTTTAATAACAATATATGGTTTTGGTAAGATTTTCAAATTTAAACATAACTCTTTTTCATCTTCACTTAATAAATGGAAATCATTTGAATTTTGAATTTCTGAATATGTCAAAGTTTGATTCTTCTTTTTGAACTCAAAACTTGGTGTATTTGTTCTATTTCTTGCAGCATTAGTGTTGGAATTATGTAATGAGTTGACTGTACTTCTTGATCCATTTGCACTTGATAATCCATATCGTTGTAAATTGGCATATCTTTGAGCTTTATCTTTTTCATATTTCGCTCCTCCTTCTAATGTGGTGATACCATTGGCTCTATATTCTTGTAATTGATGGATTCTTAATCTACAATGCAATTCTCTCAACATATCATTACTAAATGATTCAAAATCTTTAGGTGACATGATTCTTGCATATGCTTTCAATTTATTAAATAATTCTCTTTCCTCTTTGGTTCGTTTTTTATCAATACTAGCATTCTTTCTATATTCCATTAAATTATTATCAAATAACAGCCTTTTCTTTTCTGCTCTCGTTGTTAATCTTTCATTATATATGTCTAATATTGCTAATTTTAATTCAATATCAATTGGTTGATCATCTGGATCAAAAATCATATCCTTCACTGTGATTTCAGCTTCATTTTCAAATTCATGTTCAAATTCTAATCTACCAGGCATGAAACCTTGAACTTCATGACATAGCGGCACTGATGCAGTTGGTTTTCTAGGTGGTGGTAATGGAGCATTTCTTTTTTCATCCAGTCTTTTCTTTCTATTAGTTAATAATTCAGAGGTTTTGATTTCAAAAACTTTATTCATTTCAGGAATGGGATATTCTTTAGAATTCAAATATATCTCTTCGTAATGTTTACCAACTTCTTCTTTACTTCTTCCACCAATATGATCAGACACATCTTGCCAATTCCCCAGTCCTAAACTTTGAGAACCTTGAATCAATGCTAATTCTTCATCAGCACCCCAATCTTTATCAAAAATAGGATATGCATGTATCTCAATGATCTTATAATCATGATACGGTTTATGATTCCCAGTGTAAGAACCTTGAGAGAAGCATGGAACACATAAATCATATTCTGGACATACTGCACAGCTTATTCTAACTCTGTTCGTACAATCTGAGGAGCAAACATCACAGTGAAACTTATTCGAGGACATTATTCAGGTATATGTATGGTTGTGGAGTAGTATAGAGTTATTATGAGCTTGATTTTGATGATTTTTTGATGCCGTTTGTGATGTTTTTTTGTTTTGTTGATTATGCGTGAGTGTTTATTCAAATTAGTTTCGATAATAATCGTGGAGCAGCGCCCGTAACTACATTGCTGAATCAGCTGCGCTGCAGCTATTTGATGAGTATTGGTTACGTGTTTTAAAGGTTATTAGTAGTTTACTAGTGTATTAACAATATGTTAAGTACTCCAAGAGTTGAATAACATCAAATTATTCAATAATTTATAGTGTGAATCTGTCTATTCCAGATCTCATCTATCAAATCTAAATATTTGTGTCTTATTTTCTCTGTATCTTTAGGGCTGGAAGAGCTGTAGCATCACGTGACTAAACGTAGGGCTCCTTTTGTCGAATTCGAACACCATCTCAAAAAATTCAAAAATCAACAGTCCGAATTTCAATCTCGGTGGTTGATGAAAAAAGTTGAAAAATCTTTTGATAGTAACATCATCAACATAAAATAGTATCAATAACTAATTAATTCAAAATGGTATGTTGAACCACAGAGATTATGCTAATAAGAATGGGGGAAGAGAGATATTATATTATTGCTATATTATGTTATTCTAAATGGCTTTATTGGTTGATTTCAATAAAGTTCAGACTACCATTCATATAATCTTTCATTTTATAAGTTTTATTCAATCAGATTCAAGAAATTATTATTATTTTATAATAATTATCATCATTAATGGATAGCGTCAACGACTATCAATGGATCAAAATGTCCAATAATCATTGCCTTATAATAAATCATCAATGAGTGATCAAGTGAAACTTTTTAAATGGAAAACATCAGTATATCAAGTATGAATATATCAGCTATCCATACCTCCCTCATATCAAATTTTATCATAATATGTATAATCACCATGAGAACCACCATACTAACTCATTATTTTCAGGGTGTCGTTAGAACTAAAACCGTTAAAAGAGCTTCAAAAACTTTGATTGAAAAATACTACCCAAAATTAACTTTAGATTTTGAAGTTAACAAAAGATTAACTGGTGAAGTCGCTACCATTTCTACTAAAAGATTAAGAAACCAAATTGCTGGTTACACCACTCATTTAATGAAACGTATCCAAAAAGGTCCAGTTAGAGGTATTTCTTTCAAATTACAAGAAGAAGAAAGAGAAAGAAAAGATCAATATGTTCCAGAAGTTTCTGCTTTAGATTTATCCCACTCTAAAGATCAATTAGAAGTTGACCAAGAAACTGCTGATTTAGTTAAATCTTTAGGTTTCAAATTACCATTATCTGTTGTCTCAATCTCTTCCCAAAGAGCTCCAGAACGTCGTTTCAGAAAAAGAAACTAAGCGTATATTTAATGTACTTTAGTTAATATAAAAAATTCACAATGATTTAATTCAATGATAGCTATACAAGTTTGTAGTGAGGTGTTTATCTGATGAAGTTTTTAATTTCTTCTCCTAATTGTTGTAATTTCTTCATTTTATCAATTAATTCGGCATCTTTTGAATCTAAATGCTCACCATATTTATTAACTAGATTAATTATCTTATTGAACTTCAAGTTTAATTCAAATCTGATTAAAATAACTTTTTTAACTAACTTATAATTCATTTCTGCATTTTTGAAACCTTTCACCATCCAATCATTTAACGATAAATTTGCAATTTCAGTATAATTTGATCTTAAATTCAGATCAGAATTAGCGCTGAATAATTCATTTGTCTTTTCAGATTCCTTTGGACTTGATTCAAAGATTGAATTGATCAAAGGATTGAATTTGATAGGTTTGACAGGTTTGATATTATTAATGATTGGAGTAGAGTGTTTCTGAACAATAGGATTACTATTATTGATTTTTTGAACTTTCTTAATCAATCTGTCTTCTTGGGACTTGCTTCTCTTCTTAGTTGGAGTCTCGATTGGTAAATTACTGGCTGTGTTTAACTCATCATTGAAATTAATATAAAATCTTGATGATTTATCTTTTGATTGATCAGTTGTAGCAATAATTGGAGTGGAGATGATGTTATTCACTGGAGTAGAGGGAGTATTGATCAAAGTAGGTTCAAGTTTGATCTTAACGTGCTTCTTAACACTGGCGCCTGGTTCTTGCTTGATAATAGGACTACAATAACAGTTAGGAATACTGGCGGTTATGGTGAAATAATTGAAGGTATTAAATAATACATTTTTGACATTGTTTATATCTTTAATTGATTCGATTATCCGTTAAATGTGTTTGATCCTGAAAAGTACTTCAAATTGTTTGATATTTCAATCTTTAAAGGTAAAAAATCGTGTCTAAATAAATTGTAGAAGAAAGAAACTGAAATTTTGTTGATTTTTTTATGTGTCAATTATTTTGTGTCAAGTTTCAAACATCAACACTTTTTAACAAATTATGAAATATTCTGATAGATCAATGATTGCTCTCAGTTAGAGGATCTAGACTCACAATGATCAACTTCACATAAGACACTAAAGGCACTCAGACTGAATTCAAGCTCTTTAGTGTTTATTTTTTCAATTTACGATATTCAAGTATTTTTGGTGAACTATACAAACTTGTTGAGTTAAATATTCGCTTTTGAAGTTGATATTACAAACACCTGTAGGCTGTCACCTTCAGCTTGTTTTTGGAGTCATGGCTAGCAGGAGTATTGAGTCGTACACAACTTGACTACTCAGCAAATTGTAGGTGATATGTCCACTGTTGAGTTCAAAAAGTGAAATTTTTGTGGTTTAATTCCCAGCCACCGCATAAATTAATAAAAAGTAAAACTTCGCGAAAATGATAGTTGTAAATTAATTGTATGGCTCGAATTCTATAGGACACAATACTTATCAACCAAACTAGCCAATCCACCACATCACTTTTCATACTACTCAACAACTACTAAGCTCAATCGCTTTAATCAAACTACATCAAATGTTAGCAAAGAGTTTACAAAACTCGAAATTTGGTGATCAAGAACCACAAAGTTATAAATACCCACAATACCCAACTGATAACAAACTCCACAATGATGATGAATCGAGAAAACATTATATGACTGAAAGAAACACCAAATCTCAATTCAAATGGGTTATTCTTTCCGCAGGAGTCGTTACTGTCTTAATATATGGCTCAATCCTGTTACTGTCTTCAATTTCACATTTACAGTCCATAGTCTTACAAATAAAGCAAACTGAAAGACTTTCTCAATTGTTCAAATACAGCTATCATGAAGAGCCAATCGCTGAGAATGTCATTGGCTTTGAACAAACTAGAAACTCTTCATTCAAACCAGTCTACAAAACAATCCAATGGATTACTGAGCCGGAGTCTTTCACTAGAGATAAAGGATTGTTCACCACACTTAATAATAGTGTTTATTCAATTGAATCAATGTTAGACCCTGAATATTCTCAATTACTATATAATGGATCAACATTTGAATCTGAAGGTGTTACGTTCGATATTTCAAAATTTACTTCAAGTCCAGATCTTAAATTTGCTTTAATTCAGACCAATTATACCAAACATTGGAGACATTCTTCATTTGGTTTATATTGGATTTTAGACATTGAGACCCAATTATTCACTCAAGTTAATTCAGAGAAGTTATCACTAGCTAAATGGGCTCCAACATCTGATAAACTTGCTCTAGTATTAGAAAATAATGTTTATGTTTATGATATCAATACAAAATCAACAACACAAGTTTCATATGATGGTGGTGCTAACATATTTAACGGTAAACCAGACTGGGTTTATGAAGAAGAAGTCTTTGAGGGTGATACTGCACTATGGTGGTCTCCAAATGGTGACTACGTTGCTTATTTGAAATTAAACGACACTTCAGTTCCTGAATTTCCAATTCCTTATTTTGTTCAGGATGACTTAAAAGACAATTATCCTTATCCAGACCTATTAAATATAAAATATCCTAAACCTGGCTATACAAATCCTGATGTCTCTTTAGGTTTATATAGCGTTGCTTCAGATGAAAACAAAGTTATTGATTATAATGACTACATTTTCACTGAAGTTATTTGGGTTGGTAATGAAGAACTACTACTAAAGTCAATTGATAGGGAAGCTGATAACTTAAAAGTTGTCTTGATTAATGCAATTGATTCGAGTTTTAAAATCACAAGAGATGAAATCACTGATTCCTGGTTTGAGATTACTCATGATACCTTTTTCGTTCCAAAATCTGATACAATCAAAGAAAATGGTTATCTTGATTCCATTTCAGTTAACGGTTTCAATCATCTTGTTTATTACTCTCCACCAAATAACCCAACACCTAAAATCTTAACTAAAGGTGACTTTGAAGTTGTTAGGGCACCCTCTGCATTTGATTATATCAACAATTTAGTTTATTACATCTCAACAAAAGAATCATCTATTGAAAGACATTTATACTCAATTAATCTATTAACTGGAGAAGAAAAGGAATATACTACAGGTACAAGCGGTTGGTATGCTGCTTCATTTTCATCAGGGGCAAGATTTGTATCAATTACATATGCTGGTCCAGAAATCCCATATCAAAAATTACTGGATTTATCTACTAATGAATCTAGAATTCTTGAAGACAATAATAAATTAAAAGGGTTGTTGAAAGATTATCAATTAACTACTAAAACACACGGGGAAGTTGAGATTTCAGGAAATGTTACAGTCAATTTTGTTGAAACTAAACCTCCAAACTTCGATTCATCGAAACAATATCCGGTATTATTCTCTCCTTATGGAGGGCCTGGCTCACAAACAGTTACCAAAGTTTTTGGGTTAGGGTTTGCAGATGTTGTTGCATCACAATTAAATGCAATTGTGGTTACCGTTGATGGTAGAGGTACTGGGTTCAAAGGCCGTGAATTTAGATCTTTAGTTAGAGATAATTTGGGGCATTATGAAGTGATTGATCAAGTTAATGCAGCTAAATTATGGGGAACTAAACAGTATGTCGATGGAACTAGAATTGCTACATTTGGATGGTCTTACGGTGGTTATATGACTTTAAAGACATTGGAATATGATGCAGGTGAGACTTTCCAATATGGTATGTCAGTTGCACCTGTTACAGATTGGAGATTATATGATTCTATTTACACTGAAAGATATATGCACACTCCAGAGAATAACAGTGAGGGATATAAGACATCAGCTGTTAATAATGTCACTAATATTGGTAAGGCAACAAGATTTTTATTAATGCATGGTACTGGTGATGATAATGTTCATATACAAAATTCTTATAGACTTTTAGATCAATTGAACTTGGAAACTGTTGAAAATTATGACGTTCATGTCTTCCCAGACTCTGATCACTCTATTAGTTATCATAATGCCAATGCCATTGTTTACAACAAGTTATTGAATTGGTTAAGGAAGGCTTTCAGAGGTGATTACATTAATTATTGAACTATTTAGATTGTATAATTATCTTATGTTTTATTATTATACGGAGATTTATTGAAATATACTCCAACTCTTAATGTATTGAATAAAGTACCTAGCTTCAGGGAGTCAGATAGCAGCTGGTATAGTTGGTGGATTACTAACGTATCATCTATTCCGGAAGAAATGTCCTCGGAATAAATCTTCGAAAAATCCAGTGGCCAAAATTTCCAAAACGAAACTGAAGATTGTAAATAAAAGATCTGAATTTATCAACAATTTTAATCTTTTTATTCGATTAATTGAGTTTGATTCTAGATCTGTTTGGAAATAAACCGTGCTTTTGACTAATTTAAGAAGATCATTTTAATCAATTGAGCTTAAAAACATTTCAATCATGGCAGAAAAAGAATCTGGTGAAATTGCCACCAAAGAACAACAAGAACAAAAGGATAAAAAACTTGATACTAAAAAAAACAAGAATGAAGAAGAATTATCTGAAGAAGATGAGAAATTAAAGAAGGATTTGGAAACATTAGTCGAAGTTTTAACTGAAGATTCAAACCCAATTGAAATATATCAAACTACTTTAGACAAATTAAAAGAATCAATCGTTAGTTCCACTTCATCAATGACTGCAGTTCCAAAACCTTTGAAGTTTTTACATCAACACTACCCTGAGTTGGTTCAAGTCTATGAATCATGGACTGATCTTACTTTAAAATCTAATTTTGCTGATATTTTATCTGTTTTAGCAATGACACATTCAGATGATACCAAACACGATGCTTTAAGATTTAGACTTTTCTCAACCGTTGAAGATTACACTAGTTGGGGCCATGAATATATTCGTCATTTAGCTTTAGAAATTGGCGAAGTTGCAGCTGAATCATTAGAAGAAGAAGTCCAAGAAATTGAAGGTGAAGTTGAAAATTCATCAACTCCAATTGCTTCTTCCATTTTTGATTTCTCCAAGATAAAGAATATTGTCTTAAAAATTGTTCCATTTTTCTTGAAGCATAATCAAGAGGCAGATGCAGTTGATTTATTATTAGAAACCGATAATATTAGCGAGTTAAAACAATTTGTTGATAAAAACACATACAGTAGAGTTGGTTTATATTTAGTAAGTTGCGTTCCATTATTACCTCCACCAGATGATTTAGAATTCTTAAATGCTGCATATTCAATCTATTTAGAGCATGGTGAATTAACTCAAGCTTTAGCTTTAGCTATTAGAATCGATGATGATGAATTAATTCAAAATGTTTTCAATGAAGCTTCAGATTTATCAACTAAAAAACAATTAGCTTTAATCTTATCAAAACAAAATTCCTCTTTCAAAAATGAAGAAGTTCAAGATTTAATTAATAATACTAAATTATCTGAAACGTTTCATTACGTTGCCAAAGAGTTAAATTTAACAGCTCCAAAAGTTCCTGAAGATATTTATAAATCTCATTTAGAAAATTCAAGACATGAAACCTCATCATCAATTTTGTCAGCAAATCAAAATCTTGCAACAAGTTTTGTTAATTCATTCTTAAATTTGGGTTATGGATCAGATAATTTCATTACAACAGATGATAAATGGATTTATAAAACAAAAGATACTGGTATGTTATCAACTACTGCAAGTATAGGGTCAATTTATCAATGGGATATTGAAGGAGTTCAACATTTAGATAAATATCTTTACTCTGCCGAAGATGAACTAAAAGCTGGTGCTTTATTAGGTATGGGGTTAGTTGGTGCTGGTGTTCATGATGAAGTTGAACCAGTCTTATTATTATTACAAGACTACGTTAATAATCCAAACAAAAAATTAAGTATAGCTGCTATTTTAGGTTTAGCGTTATCATTTTCAGGTTCTCAAAATGAAGATTTATTAAACTTATTATTACCATTAATTTCTGATACTGAAGTGCCTACTGAAGTTTCAGCATTATCAGCATTAGCTTTAGGTCATGCATTTGTTGGTACTTGTCATGGTGATATTACATCCACTATTATACAAACATTATTAGAACGTGATTTTGATCAATTAGATACACATTGGGCTAAATTTTTAGCCTTAGGTTTAGGATTATTATATATGGGTAAGGCTCAAGATGTTGCTGATGTCTTAGAATCTATTCAAGCTATTGAACATCCAATTTCTAAGAGCTTTGAAGTTTTAACAAGAGTTTGTGCTTATGCTGGTACTGGTAATGTTCTAGAAATCCAAGGATTATTTGATATTTTAACACCAACTGGACCAAATACAGATAAGAAGGAAGACGAAGAAGATGAAGAAGAAAATGAAGAAGAAGATAAAGCGGTTGTTTCTGAAGAAAATAAACCAGTTGTCTCAACTCAAGATGCTGAAGGTGATATTGAATTAACAGATGACATTGAAAATAAAAAAGAAGACAAAGTTGAAGATAAAGAACCTTCATCATCAGAAGAAACGGAAGAAGATTCAAATAAAAAAGATAAAGATCAAAATTTATTGGCCTATGCAGTTTTAGGTATTGCTATTATTTCACTTGGTGAAGAAATTGGTAAAGCTATGTCTTTACGTCATTTTGCGCATCTATTAGATTATGGTAATGAATCAATTCGTCGTGCAGTTCCATTAGGTATTGGTTTATTATCAACTAGTAATCCACAAGTTAATATTATTGAATCCTTATCAAGAATGTCTCATGATCAAGAATCAGATGTTGCTATTAATGCTATATTTGCAATGGGTTTAATTGGTGCAGGTACTAATAATGCAAGATTAGCTCAATTATTTAGACAATTAGCAAGTTATCATAGAGATCCAAATGCTTTATTCACAACAAGAATTGCACAAGGTTTAACACATCTTGGTAAAGGTACGCAAACTTTGAATCCTTTCACTACAGAAGGTAGAATTTTATCTAAGACTACATTAGCTTCATTATTAACTGTTGCAATTGCATTTTCCGATCCAAGTTTCATTTTAGAACATCATTATTTCTTATTCTTTTTAAACAGTGCATCAAGACCAAGAGTATTAGTTACAGTTGATGAAGACTTAAATGAATTACCAGTCACAGTTAGAGTTGGTAAAGCAGTTGATGTTGTTGGTCAAGCAGGTAAACCAAAAACAATCACTGGATGGGTTACACAAACTACGCCTGTTTTATTAGGATACGGTGAAAAAGCAGAATTAGAAGAAAACAGTGAATATGTTGCATTATCATCATTTTTAGATGGTATTGTAATTTTAAAGAAAAATCCAGATTATGTTGAAGCTGAAAAAAGTTCATAAATATAAAATCTAAATAAATCTTGAAATAAATAATTATTGTGTAAAATATAAAACAAATATCATATTTGTAGTAATTATATTATACTTACATTGATATAAAAGTAAGTATAAATATTCTATATTAAATATTGAAGAATTTTAAAAGTCATGAAAATAAAAAATTGTCAATCAATGATGAAAAATGATTCAAGCTAGTACACCTTCTATGGAGTTAATAATAATGATGAATGTCAAGTATTTATAATAATACTACAATTTAGTAAAATTCCAACTCTATTGGAAATCTTTAGCTTTACCAGCCATTAACAAACCAACAATCAACCCAAATAAACCCAAAACTGATCCAAAAATCTCAATGACTAAAATCTTAACGAAAAGTGATGAATCTGCCGCATCTGAAATTGCAGCAGTAGAGCCAGTGATCCCCACTGCAACACCACAGATTAAATTACTCAATCCAACGGTTAAACCTGCCCAAAATAAGGAATAACCAGTATATAAATTATCTTTAGAAAATACGGTATCTGGTGTTGCTGAAGTTAATTTAGATGAAAAGACAATGGCCATGATTAAGCCGTAAATGGCAACGACCTCACAGAAAATAATGGAGATCAAATTCTTTGTTGTGATTCTTGGTGCTTTAACACCAGCACCTAAAATTGAAGAACCTGTGATGAAAATTCCCCATGCTGCACCAACAACACTTAAACCAATACAACATGCTATACCCAGATTGGCCCAGAGATATGGAGATGTGGATTGTAAGAATAGACCAATGTTGAATGTTTCACCTTGTCCTGTGAATAATATGTCTTGATTAAGAGTTAGTACTTGATTGATGCAACCAGTTGTATCATAATTTTAGATTATTGGATACTTACAGCCCCCGTAGACGGTGATGACTGTGGCCACAAAGTAGTTGAGGGTGGATTGGACCGAAGGGAGCGAGTAGCCCAAGAAGTCGCTCATTTTTGCTCAATTGGTGAATAAACTCGATTTTTGTTCTACTTAATGCGATTTCGAATTGTTTTTTAAAGGAGATTTTTTGATTTTTTTATAAAATTCGAGAAACAGAGAATAAAATAAACAGAAAAGAAACTGCCATTTTTGGAAACTTACCGCATTGGGACTACACCATTAATCTATATGCAAGCCATTTATTCTTCAGTGACAACGGCACCTTCATAGGCTGGCTCTAATAGTTTCCAGCTACACGTGATGCCTTCTTTCTTGAATCTGTTGATGATTTCATTGGCGATTTCATCAAAGTTTTCAGTTGCAAGTGCTAAAATAGTTGGGCCTGCCCCAGATAGACAGATACCTAATAGACCAGGATGGGTGTTTGGAGTGACAGAGGTTAAGATCTCGGTCAATCCAGGAATCAAAGTCTTTCTGTATGGTTGATGGACTCTGTCTTGCATTGCTGGATAAATTAGATCAGCATTTGGTGGAGAACGAGCCAATGCAGTGGTTAAGACTGATAATCTTTGTAAATTGAAGATAACGTCCTTAGCTGAATAAGTAGCTGGTAACACGGCACGGGATTTAGCAGTAGCAACTTCAAAGTTTGGAATGATGGTGATACATTTGACTTGTTTACACCAATCATATTTAATATGACGACCAATATCTTGACGTGGAGCAGGTGGAGCTAGACCGGTGTTATGGCCACCAGATGGTTCAGGAAGGACTTCACTCAATGGGATTTCTTCGCATTCCATTTCAGCAGCTGTTAAATCTCTTAAGAAAGAACCAACAAATCCACCCATCATAGCAGCAGTGATATTATCAGGATGACGTTCAATCATCAAACAATAATCCAATAATCTCTGTTTGGAGAATCCTAGTCGCCCAATCTCATTACCTAAGATGACACCAGCGACAACAGCAGCCCCTGAGGATCCTAAACCTCTACCTAATGGGATTGGATTCTTAACATGAACTTTAGTACCGATAGGGAAATCTCTGATCTCGTTACAACGCAGCACATAAAGAGCAGTTCTGGTAATCAAATTCTCGTCTGATTTCAATGGGACTTCTTCTGCACCTTCACTGGATGGATCATAGGTGATTAAACAGTTGAATGGATCTTTATTACTCTCTTCAGCGTCGTTTGAGTCCACAGAGACTTGTAGCTCGAGGAAAAGATTCAAACCAATTCCCAGAACGTCGAATCCTGGACCAATGTTCGCACTGGATGCCGGAACTGAGATTCTGAACTGACGAGGCATCGTTTATTCCTCAACTCTTCACTAAATTCGTGCTATTTTCTGGTGATTCATTCTTCTTTTTCCATGAATTTTTACTGACAAAAATAAATTCGCGAATGTTTTCACTTAACTTCACCAAAGATCTGAATTTCAGTCCCATCAAATGTTGTCCAGAGCACTCAGATTTCGTGGGCCTCGAGCCCCAGTCAGACACTACTCAGTCTCTTCTCCCGTGAGTCCTCACTAATCCCCTTTTTTCCGTTTCAAAACACCTGCAGTTTCAGTCTCACTAACATCATCGCCAGCCATATGAAATAACCACATTGCCTAATGGAATCAAAGTCGCCACCAGTGCAGAACCAGGCCATTTCTCAGCTGCTGGGATCTACGTCGATGCCGGTGCCCGTTTCGAAGACTCTCGCTTGAAAGGTGTGTCTCATTTGATTGACAGATTGGCCTTCAAATCAACCAAAAACTATTCAGGTCAAGATATGCTGAAAACATTGGAGTTATTAGGTGGGAATTATCAATGCTTGTCAGCCAGAGAGGCGTTGATGTATCAAGCTGCTGTTTTCAATAAGGATATAGAAAAAGTCTTCTCATTGCTATCAGAAACGGTGAAATGTCCAAACATCACTTTGGAAGAACTAGAAGAACAAAAAAGAACTGCAATTTATGAAGTGGCTGAAATCAACAGAAGACAAGACCTATACCTTCCTGAGCTGCTCCACACCGTTGCTTACAACAATCAAACTCTAGGGATGCCCTTGGTCTGTCCAAGTGATAGAGTCTCCCACATCACCAATGATCTAATCAATGAATACAGAAAGAAATTCTTTGGACCAGAGAGTATAACTGTTGCATTTGTAGGTATCCCACATCAACAATCTTTGGAGTTTGCTGATAAATACCTTGGTGACATGGTTCAACAACAACCTAAAATAAGACCAACACCATCACATTACACAGGTGGTCATTTAAACATTGAGAAATTAAATGACGTTGAAGATGATCAATTCGCACATTATTACATCGCTTTTGAAGGTTTAGCATATGATGACCCAGATGCCTATGCCTTATCTGTATTACAAGTGTTATTAGGTGGTGGTGGTTCCTTTTCCGCGGGTGGGCCAGGTAAAGGGATGTATTCAAGAGTTTATTTACAAGTGTTGAATCAATATCATTTCGTGGAGAGTTGTGTCGCTTTCAACCATTCATACACTGATTCTGGACTGTTTGGATTCTCTATTTCTGGTTTGAAAGACGCTGCTCATGTCTTGCCTGAGATCGTTTGTGATCAATTAGTGAGAACGATGTTGAAAGATGTTAATAATGGATTGGAGAAAAATGAAGTAGAAAGAGCTAAAAAGCAATTCAGATCTCAACTTTTAATGAATTTAGAATCAAAGATGGTACAATTGGAAGATTTGGGAAGACAAGTCCAAACTAGAGGTAAGAGATTACCATTAGAGGAAATTATTCACAATATTGATAAGTTAACCGTTGAAGATATAAGAAGAGTCGCTGAAAGAGTGTTGACTGGTAATGCTAATAATGTCGGTAATGGTACTGGAAAACCAACTTCTGTCTCTCTTGGATTTCCAAAGGAAATAGATACCTCTTCGATTATTGACTATTTTAGCTTGGGTAAAAATTAATCAGTTGACTTCAAAATCTCGTGTACATAATTACAAAAAAAAAAATACAAATATAAAGCTGGTATATAAGTACCTATTAAACTTTTCCTATTATTGTATTTATATGAATATTTCATCTTTGAGTAATGTATTTTTCTTTGAAGAGATAGCGTCAAATTTATCTTTCCAATCATTTAATTCTTTTTCTAATTCCATTGATTGCTCTTGCAAGTGTCTTATTTCTCTTTCTGATCTTTTAATAATCAGTTTGTTTTGTGAATCGGCTGATTGCCATTTGTCAATAGCATTAAATAATTCTGTAATTTTTGAATGATATTTGGTATTCATATCTCCTAAGTCATTAATTTTCTTACTTTGATCTTTCACTTGTTGTTGTAGTTCTTCAACTGATTGCTCTAAATTAATTTTAGAGTTCTCTAATTGATTTTTAAGATCTTTTTCTCTATTTAAAGATCTTTCAACTTTGTTTAATTTTTGAATCCACATTTCATCGTTATTCATATTTTCAATTTTTTCTTCTAATTCATGAATTCTGTTCTTCAAAGTTTCTGAAAATTTACCTAAACTTTGATTTTCTTCCATAAATATCACATTCTTTTGTTTCTCATCATCAATTATTGAATTTAATTTATCTTTTAATAAATTACCTTTTTTGATTTCAGTTGTCAAATTTTGAACTTCTGATTCATAATTTTCAATGGTTTTGTTTAAACAGTTAATTGTTGATCCGTTAATTTCACGTTCATTATCAAATTTAGAGTATTCACTACTTAGAACCTTAACTCTTTCTTCTAGATTTCTCTTGTCAAATTGTAGCGCATCTCTTTCTTTAACTAAAGAGCCAACAGATTCATTTAATGTAGTTATTTGTTTCAGTAATGATCTTAACTTAATTTCCAAATCTTGTTGTGAATTAACGACACTTTCATTTTCTTCCTTCAAATCATTATAAAGTCTGGTTAAATAAGTTTTAGTTTTGATCAACATCTTTATTTCAGAATCTTTTTGTTCTTTCAACCGATTATAATCAACTTCTAAAGAGCCTAAAGCCTTTCTCAAATCGGTTTCTTGTCTTAATGACATAGCCAAATCTTTACTCAATTTATCAACTTTAGTTTCATATTTGTTTTTCAAAGTATTGGTTTCTTTTTCTAAACGTTCCTGATATAAATGAACTTCTTCTTGTAAGAAACGATTTGTTGAATACATTTTTGATAATTCTGCATTTGAGGTTTGGACATCAGTCTTTAATTGAGAAACATTGGCATTTAACTTCATAATAGATGCCTCCCCAGCGGTAATTTCTTTCTTCAAATCTTCAATCATATCATTAGATTCATTTAATCTTTGAAGAGCGAATTTTTCTGAATGTTTGGAATTTCTAATCGCAACTTCTGCATTTTCTAGTTTGGAGAAATATTCTTCAGCTCTTGATTTATATAGTTTAACTGTTTGAGATAATTGACTATTTTTGGATTCAATTGCTTGCAATTTCATTTGGGATTTTGTAAGTTCTTCACGAGCCAATTGATAGGATAAAGCTTCAACATCTCTACCCTTATAGTTGGAAATGGTTTCTTTGAAAGTATCAATCAATTTATTCAATTTAGAAATTTCGGTTTTAGCATCTGCATATTCTTGACGAGTTGATAAAAGAGCCTTTGATGTTTCTTGATAAACTTTTAATAAATCATTATCAGATGAATTTGTTCCATTAAAAATTGATCTTGGTTCACTTTTACTTTCTTGTGATAATTTTCTTTCTAACAATCTTAATTTAGCTTGACTTTCTTCATATTTTGTTTTAAGCTGATCTTGTTCATTATTAGGAGGAGTGGGTAATTGGTAGATATTACCGACATCTTTAAGGGTATTCTTTGGGAAATCTAATGATCTTTGAGAAGCTTTACGCTCAATATCAAGATCAACTTTGAGGAGTTCAATTTCTTTGTGCAATTTCTTGTTTTCTAAAATCAATTCACCTTCTTTATCATCAAATATCGGAGTCTCACCTTTTTCTAGAGATTCTTTAACCCTATTCAATTTGATTTTCAGTTGTTGTCTATCAAATGTTTCGGAGGCCAGACGAGTATGCAACAGTTTTAAATCAGCTCTCAATCTACTCTTTTCAATAGTTTCTTTTTTCAACATTGCACTATTTTCATTCAACTGTAGCTTCATGCTAGCATACTCTCTAATCAATAACTCTTTGTCATCTCTAATTCTTTCAATATGTGGATCAATACCTGAATTTAATGACTTGGTACGGAACGCACCTTGAGCAGATCTAACATCAGAAATTTTTCTATCATTCCTCAAAGCTTCATTTTCACTTTTTAGTTCTTTAATTTGATTTATCAATGGAATCTTAGATTCCTTCTCTTGTTTTAATATACCATCAAATTCTTTGATTTCTACTTTTAATGCATTAATTTCATTTTCATAACTTTGTTTTCCTCTGTTAAATGCAATTTCGTCAGAAATTTTTCTTTGTAGAAACTCCTTAGCTTCTTTAGCCTCATGTTCAAGTTGTTTGTACTTTGATTGAATATCTGATAGTTCACCAGTGGTAATAGTTTGAGATTTCTTCAGAGTTTCACGTTCAGTTTGCAGTTTTCTGATCTGATGAACTTGTTTAGTTAGTAGATCCTTCAGACGATTAACATCAGAATCTCCTTCCAGTATAACAATTTTAGCATTAAGTGATTCATTTTCTGCTGATAACTTTTGAATTTTTGAATTTGCAGTGGTGTATTTAGAGGTGAATTGAGAAATACTTTCTTGAAGTTCATTATTTGATTTAGATAACCTTTCATTCAGATCTGCTATTTCAGAATCTTTTACCTTAATCTTAGATTCTAAATCTTTCAATTGTTTTACAGCTTTAGAAGAATTCAATTCGCTTTCTCTAATTGAAGTTTCAAATCTAACAATTTGTTCACTAAGATTTGTTTTTTCAACGCTTAAAGACTTGATTTGATCAAGCGCATCAGACAAATCAACTATATGAGATTTAAGCTTATCGTTCAAACTTGTTTCAAAACTATTCAATTCTGAGCATTCTGATTCCAGACTTGAGATCCTCTCTGATTTAGATAAGAGTTCAGAGTTTAGAGCTTGTTCCCTGAGTTGAATTTCTTCTAGTGATTGCTTTTGTTGATATAATTCAATTGAATGTCTATCAATTAATTCTTGTTTTTCTTGTTCTAAATCAGAAATTTGTTTTTCTAAAGACTTAAGACGTTCATTGATTTTCTTAGTTTTGTTAACTTGTTGAGATGATTCTAATAAGGGTTTTAATTGAGCATAAAGTGAGAACCATTGATTCTTATTCAGGTTGTTGAATGATCTGAAAGATTCAGCGATAACTTGAGAAGCTTGAATTTTCAATAATTGTTGGTTGATTTCCCTTCTGAACAATTTACCTTTACAAATTGCTCCAAATTCAGTAAATGTTGCTTTGATAATTTGATCTCTCTTCAGTTCTAAATCTGCTAAAACACCAGCTTTGAAAAAGACTTTTGTGGAGCCAACCCTGTAAATTTCAGGATCTAAGTCAATTTTTGATAAAAGAAGTTGACAATTAGTTTTCAAATTATTTGTAAAGTTGGCTTTTGGAGTTAAAACTCTATATCTATCAAAAAACTCCTTGAAAAAGATTCTATTAGGAAAACCAGAACGAACAATTCTAATACCTTCTAAAACACCGTTACATTTCAATTGCTCCAAAACCAACCTCTTATCAAAAATCCGAGGTTTCTTTTGATGATTAGGTATTATACATCTAACAAAGTGAGGATGTGTTTGTGATAATAAATTAATCAAGTCATTCAATTGTTCTTTATGTCTTTGAGATACTGTTCTAAATGATGAACCTGATTTTTGATTATTTTCAGGTGGATACAATTCTGCAATGAATCTGTTAACAGAAGAAGATAACATCTCTAAAACATTATTAGCTAAAGGATCACGATTCTTATTTATCCAACTTTCAATAGAATATTCAACATCACCAGCATAATGCTCCAAAGTGAATTTATTAGCAAATTTGGATGGTTTGAATTTAGTTGACGTTTTGTTACAATATTGCTCCAACTTTTCGAAAAATGATTGATCCGTTGACTTTGGAACGATACATTCTTCATCTAAAATGGAAAAAATACCAACTGGATTTGATTTTTTTTCAATCAAGTCAATCGTCTGTTGCAGATCTTGACCGAAATCAATGAATTCCCAGTTGATATCTTCTTTGATATATTCGTTTTGTTCAAGAACAAACATATGATGATTGAAGAACTGTTGTAGTTTTTCATTGGTATAATTGATACATAACTGTTCAAAGGAGTTATCTTGGAAAATTTCAAAACCAGCAATATCTAAAACACCAATGAAATGAGAACTTGAACCACTATTATCCAAGTTTTTGTTGATTTCATCAACCAAGTACTTGAAAACTCTTTCATATAATGATTTGGCTAGAGCGTCAAGTGAAAATTTAGCTTGAACGGCATTTCTTGATTGTTTAACAGACTCTTTACCTGCTTTAACAACAGGTCTCAAAATAGCATCAGTGAATGTATTTGATTCAACTCCTAGTAATTCAGATAATTGATCGACTGAACTCTTGAAGGATGCTTGTTCTGATTTCATGGAAGTGAACTCAATATTACCAATATGAAGAATAATTGCGATAACTTTAAAGATTTCATAGTAATGTTCTCGTTTGATACCCATAACATCAAATGCAGATCTTAGACTCTTGAATTCTCTTGAATCATCAACATCAGGAATAGTATAGTTGGTGTCTTTTAAATATAAGTGATCAGCTGGAGACTTAGACAATCCAAGCATTTCTAATTCTGTATCGGTCAGACCTGACAACAATTGATAAAAAATATGATAATTTCTTTCATTTTTGGAATTGTGAACAACACGAGATTTTTCTAATAGATACCAATCAATATGAGCACCTGCTATTTTACCTTTAGCATCAAACTCAATTTTAATAAACTTACCAAATCTTGAAGAATTATTATTCCTTACCGTTTGGGCATTTCCAAAAGCTTCTAGTATTGGATTTGCTTGAATAATCTGTTCTTCAAATGACCCTGATTGTGTATTGTGTTTAGATGTGATTGCAGCTAAATAAGTGATAATTTTCTTTGTATTTTCAGTTTTACCTGCACCTGATTCACCAGTGACCAAAATAGATTGATTTTTCTTTTCAGTTAACAAATTTTGATAGGCTTGATCAGTTTCAGCAAAAATATGAGGTTTTGAGTCAGCTTTAGGAACATTATGATACATGCTGATATGATTCTCAGAATAAATATCAAGTTTGGTATACGGATTAATTGCAACCAAGAAAAGACCCGAGTAAGTATAGATCAAATCATCTTTATATCTGGATTGTAGATTGTATAAGACTGAGCCTTCATTTAAGAAGGTTAGTTCAGCAATATCATCAGCTTTATCGAAATTCTTTGGATTAACTTCCCCAATTGTGTTTGATGGAAGGACTTCTTCGGACCCATCTTCAAATTTGACTTTAACGGTTGAGTTTTCTAAAGATTCCACAACACTACCCTTCTTGAAGACCTCCTTTTTATCTGGAACCCAGACCCAGTTATGTAGTTCAGCTGAGTTATTTCCAGGCATAATTTACTGAGTTTAGTTAGAAAGGGTTAATGCTTCAAAGAAGAATTCCAGTTGGAATTTCCAACAATCCCACAAATTTATTTGTTTGTTTTTGTTTTTGTTTTTCGGCTTGTTTACAATTATCCGGATTAAGAAATTTTCAGTCACATGACCAGAGCCGTCACGAGCCCGTGATATAATTTTTCAACTTTTAAGACGTGAACAGTTTCTTGATTCTCACTTTTAGATCGTATACAATCGAGTTAAAATAGTCTATATTTATTAGATAGTATACATCTGAGCGCATTTGAGACTTGTTGTAAAGCAAAAAAAAAAAAAAAAAAAAAAACTTGGAAGAAATAGCAAATAAGTAAGTAGTAAAATATAATTAGTAACTGTCATTCTCAATAACATATTCCATTGCTTTGATTAAACTCTTGAAAATTTTCTTTGAACCTTTAACTTTAGTTAATGAAATCTCATTCAATTCATCATTGTATTCGATTTTGAAGTGTAAGGGTTTTCCTAGGGCAAATGTATGAGGAATTGTTGCATTAATTGTGTTTCCATTAACTTTTAAAGAATTCAAAGTACCTTCTTTACGTTTCATTTCCAATACATTTCTAATATTCTTTTTAGTTTCAAGTAAAGAACGTTTTGGTTTGAATGTTCTTATATTGTTCTTTTTGATTAGTTTCTTCTTATCTGAATTATTGTGGGAGTTGATCAAACTTGAAAAAAATTTTGTAAACCAGTTACTGTTGTGAACTTTTTCAGATTCAGTAGATTCAGTTGGACTTGAAACCTTTTTCTTCGTACCATCATCTCTTTGTGGTGCAGCTAGTGATGTGAAGACATTACTTGAACTTTTCAAAAAAGTACCATCTGAATTTCTCTTAAAACTTTTCTCTTGGATTGATTTTAACGGGGATGATTTGATACCTTGTTTCTTTGGTGATTCTTTTGATTTGAAAACTGCTGGGACTGGTGAGCCTCCAAAATGAGAAGAATTTTCATATTCATCAAATAGCATGGTAACTCTTTTAGCATTAGCAAACTCAATATCATCATCATCAGAGTTATCAGCGTATAAAGACTCATCATTATTTAAAATCGAGTTTCTAATGTTTTGTAAATCATTAACATGTTCTGTAGGTCTTCTTCTCTGATAACAATAATCGACTGAACGATTAAATTCTTCAATTGTATCATCTTTGGAATTATCATTATTAAATGAACTACTTCTAACAACAGCTGGATTTTGTAAAACTTTAGTTTCTGAAGATGTTAATCTCTTGTGAAAATTAATCGATTTAGAAGAGTATGAAATTTTCAAGAAAGTTGGGGCACTTTTGTTATTGCTATTAACATCTTGAAACATACTATCCTCTCGTTTTGAAACATTCTTACCAACAGTTAAATCGGAACCAGTAGACACATGAACAGCTTCAGCGGTTTGAGTTTCAGCAGGAACTTCGAAATTAAAAGAATCATCTTCATCAATTGAAGTATTAAAAATTGAATCATCTTCAAAAGAAGGATAATTGGATGATGTCATTCTATGTTCAGGAACTGGAGGCCCATTTGAGGTTTTGCTAGATGTGACATTATTTTGATTAGTGATTAACCTTTCTGAAACTATGGAGTTTGTAGTCATATTTGAAACTGTTCTAGTTTCAGCTTTCTGATTCAATAACAAAGTTGATAAATTTCGAGATGTTGAAGATTTTGAATAAAAGATCTTGGAATCAGCTTTTGAGTTTCTCAAACTTACCCCAACCCTGTTTAAAGCTTCTTGATTTTTAGTTGTCAATGGTTTTCTCTTATAACTTGGATCTAACGTTGCCCTTTTGGTTAATTCACCTGGAGTTGTTGGTTCTAACGTTTTAAAATCAATTAAGTTTGACAGTTTCAAAGTTGATGATTTTTGAATAGATTTAATTCCATCTGTAGGTTCAGAAACATAACGTTTTTGCTCGACTTGTGGATTTTCTTCATCTGATTTCTTTAGTTCATTTGATATTTTTGAACGAACTTGTGAAGAAATTATCAAATTTTCAGAATTTCTTTTATCTGATCTATTAGCTCTTTTTTTACCTGGCATTGGTGACGACGTGAAACCGAAATGATCCTTATTTCTGGATGATAGGATTGGTGTTTTCTTTGGTGTTAAATCAATATGGTTGAAAACAGCTTCATATAAAGCAGCGAAGTCTTTTGATTTGATCCCATCAACATCATTATTATCTGAATCTAATTGTAACCAGTTTGAATCAAGATCAGGTAATGGAGGTAAGATACTTTGATGCTTTTTCAAAATTGGATCATTTGATGGCATTTTCACCTTTGATGAAGATCTTGATAGCGAAATAGTATTATTGGTACCAATTTGTTTGTTGTTGAATGAAACACCACGACGATAAGTCGAAGAAGCTGAAATTTGCAGTTGAGATTGTTGGTTTCTTGTAATTTTCTTACTTGGAGTTATAGGTAAAGTTGAAGCAATACCTACTGTCGGTTCTTTTATAATTGTTGTGGTTGTTGCGGAAACACCATCATTATTATTAATTGTTGTATGAATTGTACTTTTTGATTTCTTCAATAAACCATCCCCATTACTTGCTGATTTTTTCAACCTTTTCAGACTTGATTCTTGGGAAGCCTTTAGTTGATGTTTCACCTTATATTGTTGCAACAAATAATAGAAGACTTTCTCTGGGTTTGAACCGTTTTGTAATAATTTTGGAACTAGTAAATGTTCTCTAACACCATGGAATAGAATAGATAAAGAGGTTAATAAATCTCTATCAACTTCGGATTCAGATAACTTTAAGTGCTCAACTTCATTATAATATTTTTGTAATTTAACCTTATCAGTTTTATTAGAGTTCAAATCAGTATTATTTTCATATTTTTTCAACAATGGATGATTTAAAATATCATAAATTTTGATTCTGTCATTTGGATTAACTTTCAACATTTTCCATATTAAATCTTTTGCTTCAGGACTTAAGAAATTTGGTATTGTGAATTTACCACTCTGGACTTTCATCAATAATTTTCTAATGTTTTCATCATCGAATGGTAAATGACCAGTTAATAAAGCAAATAAAATGATACCACATGACCAAACATCACTTGGAGAACCATTATAAGTTTTACCTGCAACAATTTCAGGTGAAGCGTAGTGAGGAGAACCACAAGAGGTTTCTAATAATTTTTGATTGATTTCTAAAGCAGCCATACCAAAATCAGCAATTTTAATGTTTAAATTTTTATCAAGTAATAAGTTTTCAGGTTTTAGATCTCTATGACAAATATTAAATTGATGACAATAATTTACACCGCTTATTATTTGTCTAAAATAATGAACAGCTTCCTTTTCAGCAAGTTTACCTTTTTTGATTAGATAGTCGAACAGCTCACCACCTTCAACGTATTCTAAAACTAAATACAATTCACCTTTATTTTCCCAAACATCATATAAACCCATAATGTTTTCATGAGAAATCAATTTCATTATAATAATTTCTCTTTCAATACCATAAGGTGAAGTGTTTTTATTATCACCTGAGTTATCATTATCATTTTTCTTCTTTTGGAATTTGGATTTTGGAACGATTTTAACAGCAGCTAATTGACCAGTTTCACTATGTTTAGCCAATCTAACTCTACCTGTAGAACCTCTGCCTAAAGTTCTACCTAATCTCCAAGGACCAACATGAGATTTAGATTTTCTTTCATAAGAGTTTGTATTAGTGGAGATTTGACTCAATCTTTTGGTGGCATTGGTTACTGATTCAACAATCTTATCGATTTCAGTGCTGTTCTTTTCATAACTATCATTTGTTTGCTGTTGTTTCAAGTTATTATTAGGTGTTGGTCTTTGAATGTTGGTAATGTTATTGTTTGTACCCAAAGCAGTCCTTGCGGCTTGTTTAGCAAAACTGTTGTTAGATCTTTGATGTGACATGGTTGTATGGCCATATATTTGTAGATTAGTATTAACGAGTGTGGAAAGAATGTAACGGTATGATCTGGGTATGAATGAATGGATGTAGTTGGAATTGAAAGGATATGAAAGATGCTAAAGAGTGTCTATAAGGCCAGATATGAACGCAGAAAAAAAATTGAAATAAAGCAGCGCGATTTCAAAATTCCTAGAGACAAATTTTAAAGCAAATAATTTTTTTTAAAGGGTTGAAAAACTGGAAAATGAAAATATTTTGGTTTTGGTTTTGGTTTTGGTTTCCACGGAAATTTTAGAAAACGCGTGCCTGAGGATGAAATCCGGGAATTTGATCGTGATACCCTCGGATATGCGTAAGTGATTACCTAAGCGCTTAGTCATTCAGTTGAAGATAAAATATTTTTGTTTACATTTTCCACTGATTTATTTAACAGAAATTAAAGGAGAGAGTTGGATTCAATGATAAAGCTAACTAAAAAGTACTTTGGAAGATCAAAGTCTCCAACTATCACTAAAGACGATACGCAGTCTATCAACTCGTCAAGTACTTCCATTAATGTCGATGATACAAGCTCAATTGCAACATCCGTTAGAAATCAATCTCAAACAGATTTCAACGACAGAAGAACAACTATCGTTCCAGATGATGAAAGCTCAACTAACCCAGTCACTCCAATCACAACGGAAACCGTCACAAGCTCTGATTCAGAACCAGTCACACCTGCTATAAATGAAAATATCAACACATTCAGTCCTGGTTTATTAACTGTTAAAATCTATAATGGTAACAATTTCAAGATCCCATTTGATTTAAATTTTGATAAAAATTTGATCTCAAGATTAATTCAATGTTCGTCCAACCAAAGACAATCACAACAAGATGATCTAATCAAACAGTTGGACTCATTATCAATAGACGAAAACCAATCTTACAGTAAATTAAATGGAGAAGATTTCATACCTGCAAATATTACAGTTCCATCAAATAATTCATCCATTTTGAAAAATGCCTTGATCTATTTTACCTTAGAATTTGATAAGACCATTGTGTCAATTGATGCAGAAAGTGGATTAATCAGTCAACCAATCTTCAATAAAGTTATCTCATTTGATGTTACAAAATTAAACAATAAATTGAATTTCCAAGTTTTTTTAAAATTACCAAAGATTTTACTGAATGATAAAGATCAACAAGATGATATTTTAATTTCATCAAAGACATTAAATTTGAGATTTGATAATATTTCAAACCCAATCAGATTGAAAAATCATGATGCTATTATACTTGAAAATGAATTTTCTGACTTCAACTCAATGACTAATGGTGAAATCTTAATTTCATTGGATTTCAAACCAAACTTAAACAAGCATTTAACTATTGATGATTTTGATTTATTAAAAGTTATTGGGAAAGGCTCATTTGGTAAAGTTATGCAAGTTCGTAAAAAGGATTCAGGTAAAATTTATGCCTTAAAAGCTATTAGAAAATCAAATATCATTGCAAAAAATGAAGTTATTCATACATTAAGTGAAAAAACAGTATTAGCAACAGTTAATAACCCATTTATTGTCCCGTTAAAATTTTCATTTCAATCACCAGAAAAGTTATATTTAGTTTTAAGTTTCATCAATGGTGGTGAATTATTTTATCATTTACAAAAAGCAGGTAGATTTGATTTATCAAGAGCTAGATTTTATACCTGTGAACTATTAAGTGCATTGGACTGTCTTCATAAAATGAATGTCATCTATAGAGATCTAAAACCTGAAAACATTTTATTAGATTATAAAGGTCATATTGCATTATGTGATTTTGGGTTATGTAAATTGAATATGAAAAATGAAGATGAAACTAAAACGTTCTGTGGTACTCCAGAGTATTTAGCACCTGAATTATTACTAGGTACAGGGTATACCAAAGCTGTTGATTGGTGGACTTTAGGTATATTATTATATGAAATGTTGACTGGTTTACCACCTTATTATGATGAAGATACCAATAAGATGTACCAAAAGATTTTAAAAAATCCATTGAAATTTCCCGATGGATTTGATAAACATGCACAAGATTTATTAATTAAGTTATTAAGTAGAGATCCAAAATATAGATTAGGTGTTAATGGATCAGAAGAGATTAAAACACATTCATTTTTCAGATCAATCGATTTTCAAAAACTTGAAAACAAACAATATATACCTCCATTTATTCCCGGTGTTAAAGATAATTTTGATACTTCTAATTTTGACCAAGAATTTACCAATGAATTACCTGTTGATAGTGTCGTTAACGAATACTTAAGTGATTCTGTTCAAAAACAATTTGGTGGTTGGACTTATGTTGGTACTGAACATTTAGGAGAACAAAGAGGTTTATGAATTTATGATATTGGATTATTATGTATACTGGATGAAAAAAAAATTACCGAATTATTTATAAAAAGATTACAAACATTAAGGTTAAGCATATATATATTTGAAATATATATAAAATTGATTAAATCTGTAAACGTTTGAACAAACTATCTTCTAAATTGATTAAATTCTGGAATTTTTCATCATTTGATAAATCTTTATTATTCTTACAAGTATTTCCATCAGATTCAAAGAATGATTTCTTATAACTTAAAACATTCTCCAAACTTTTCAGATCCTTCATTCGTTCTTCGATATTATTCAATATTTCATCTTCTTTTTCATAATCGTACTCATCATTAACACAATGACATGATTTACAAACTGATTCTAAATTCTTCAGAATAGTTAAATAACAATCAATGTAATTCAGTTCAGCAGTCTTGAAGTCTTTCAATCTTTTCAACTGTTCATCATTTAAGTCTATTTCATTTTTTTCCAACAACTCAGCCATGTTCTTTAACTGGAGATTCAAGGATTCTTTGTACTTCATCACTGAAGGAATGGTCAAATCATTCATTCGTGTGAGTTTGTTGTTTGGATGCACTAAAATAAAACTACTCATATTGTTCTGAACTGTTATGAATAATACTATATCATTAATTCACTGATAAATTATTATGAAGGAAAATGGAGTGATAATTACACACATTTACACCTCTTTATATATAATCCTTATGATTTCCTAATGGGTTTTGAATAGTGGAGATTATCCTTTAAGAGTATTGCTACTCCGGTGTGTGTGTAACAAAAAGAAGTGTCTAGATGAGAATGAAGTGATGATTCACTAACAGTGAGCCGTACTTTCATTATTTAGCTGAGCTGCATGTAGTTCCAACTTCCATCATGTGTTATAATTTATTGGTGTATGCTTGCTTTAAACTACCATGGTGCATCATACTAACTGGTTTGACACAAAAGTAGGATACCGGAAGTAGATAAAGATTCATGTACTGATGCACGAATGCGATTCATCTGTAGTTTATTGATACGTTGACAGTTGCAAGACAATTGAATAATTAATCGTAAGACTCCAAAAATCAAACTACATAGTTCTTTGTGAATATTTGGGGTATTGCTATCACTCATAATTCACGGGTATTGTGACTAGTGTATATATATAATTCTCGAAATAATTATATCATAAAGGTGACGAAATACGTGTAAATTCAGATCAAGGCACAACATGTAAAAACACCAACGACAATATATATATGTATATGCTTTATAACGTAAGGCTATGTGAGCTTACAAGTAACAATATACACTAATATGCACTAAGAAGTGTATAACTAGATAGCATTATCTGAATAATTTCAATTTAAATTTTCGTACCAGATCATTTATATATTGCTTTAATAGGATGAGTAATCAGATTATATGAATAATTTTCTAATAAATCATGATTTATTTTCACAGAAAATTAAAATTATTGAGCATTGAATTGTTTTCAAAGGGCCACTGGTGGATACAGCTCATAACTTGGAGATGATCCAACGACAAATTCGAGTCATTAAGTTATAGCAAGTTCGGATCAGCTAGACCCGAGACCCGAAGTACGGATTACATAATGATTATGTCATTCATAATTGCCCTGTTACCCGGCCGCAGATCCTAAAACAAGGGGCGTGCCCATCGCAAAATTTTTCTCTCTCTCTCTCTCTCTTTTTGTTATAAACACACTGACACACAAACAAATCAAGTTTGTCACAAAAAGTTTGAATTCAAGTCTTGAAACACCAATTAACTCACCAGATACTTTCACATTTGCTATTATCTATCACTTGCTGCTCCACTCTTAACTTTCCAGGTGTTTTAAATCATGTCTATGGATCCAAATCATAACAACGCTTCATCTGCTGCAGCTAATGCTTTACAAGCTGTTCAACAAGCTAATAATACTTTACAACAACAGCAACACCATCAAGTTCAAATGGACAATGCAACTCATTATGCTCAACAACAGCTCGCTCAAAACCAATTTTATCAACAGCAATTGCAGCAACAACAACAACAATTATTAAATGCAGTTCAACATCAAAATTTTGCTCAACAATTAGTTCAAAGTTTACCTCAGAACTCTTTAAACCTTGAAGGAGTTGCTTCTTTCCAACCAAGTCCCCCACAAAGAGAATTCAACTCAAGAGAAGAATTAATGGACTATATTCGTAAATATGCAAGACAAAATGGATTTGGTATTGTTATTTCTCATTCTAATACAAAAGCTATTTATTTAACTTGTGAATTAGGTGGTAATTACAGAAATAAAAGAAACTTGAATGATAAAGAAAGAAAAAGAAAATTAACAACAAGAAAGATTAATTGTCCATTTGCAATGGTTGCAAATTGTAAAAAGGATGATGAAGAAGATGATTCGAAATGGTTATTAAGAATCACTTCAAATGAGCATAATCATGAGAAACTGAATTTAATTGAATCTTTCCCAAGTTTAAGAAGAAGATCAGCTGATATTAATAGAGAAATTAGAGAATTATACTTAAAAGGTCATAAACCAATCACTATTGAAAAAATATTAAAAGAAAAATTTAAAGAAATTTTAATCAATAGGGAAGACATTTATAATGAAACAAGAAAGATGAAAAGGGAAGAAAGAATCAAAAACACATTTCCAGTTTCAAATGATTTACAAGATAATCAAGATCAACCTGATGTATTTGATCAAAATTTACCTGGTTTATTACAAGTCAATGATTTACAATTCGTTCCTTCATTAACTGATGATCAAGTTAATCCAAATGATCAAAATCAACAATCAGAACAAGTTGATCCATCTCAACAGTCTCCTCAACAATTACAAAATCAAATCAATCAGGCGCAATATAATTTACAACAAGTTAACCAAGCAATTGCCAATGCTCAACAACTTCCAATGAAATCAGAAGCTAATTCTTTAAATAATATTGATATCAACTTAGTTAAACATCAAGGTTTAATGGGATGAACTCTTTGTTTTTTTTAAAAAATTAATGTTGGTTGGTTATAGTGTTTAATGTTGTTGTGTTTGTGTGTTTTTTGAATTGTTTGCTTATAAGCATTTGTGATTCTTGATTATTTTGCCTTCTTCTTATTGTTTTATTATTACTATTATTATTATTATATTACTATTTTACGTTTATATGTTTGTTTTTTAAAATTATATCATTCGAACGGGGAAAAAGGAATTCTTGAACTCTTTTGGCAGGAGTCTTTGTTATGGTCAATTTATTTTTATATTCTCCTTTTCATATATTATATTGGTGGTTTATTTATCTTCTCTCTTTTCTAGTTGTTTGCTTTTATGATGATATTCTTTATTTTTGTTTAATACTTACTCTATTTTGTCTAATCTTATAACTTATCGTAAGACGTATATATATAATATTCTATTCCTACGAAATATGTATTCAAATATGGATGCATTCATTAATACTATTTGAAAAAAGGGTACCTATAAAAAAAGAAGACAAAAAACATTCAAAAGCATTACCAAAACTAACAAAACAAAACAAATAAAAAAAACACTAAGTATGATGTTAATATTAATCTACCTTTTAAATCCATCTAATCCAAATTCTAATTCTTGTTCTAAATCTCCCATCATGAAAATATCATTGTTATTATTATCATGATAGTGAATATTTTCTTGTGGTCTTGGTGGTAAATCTTGAGTGAATTCATTTTGTTGAGGAATTCCTAATTGAACATTAGATTCATATAATTGTTGTTGTTCTAGAATTTGTTGTTGCTGTTGTTGCTGTTCTAAAATTTGTTGTTGTTGTTGTTCAAACTGCTGTTGGATTTCTCTTTGTTCAAGTTCTTGTTGGTATTGTTCTTGTTCTTGTTGCTTTTGATATTCAATATTATTTTGATTTGTTAAATCTAATTGTTGTTCTTCAATTGGTCTTCTTACAAATTCTCTAAAACTTGCAACTTCATCTAATATCATTTGTCTCATTGTCTCTATATCATCAACTTCTTCAAAGGTGAATTCAAATTTAGAACTACAATCTGGTTCATCTGTTGGATCATGCCAAACCTTTAAATATGGATGTTCTAAAGCTTGTTCAACTGTGATTCTTTCTTCTGGATCCAGGCATAACATTCTATCTAATAAATCTAAAGCATCTGGATTTGCATTTGGGTATAATTTAAAAAATGGGATTTTTGGCATATATGGTAATGATCTGACATAATTTTGAGCTCTTTGTGATCCAATTCTTGTTAAAGTTTCTTCAGGTGGTGTACCAATAATATGTAAGATTTGATTCAATTGATCAACGTAATCTTTACCTTTAAAGATAGGTTTACTACCTAATAACTCAGCTAGAATACAACCCACTGACCAAAGATCAATTGCTTTAGTATAACTTTGGAAGCTTAGCATGATTTCAGGAGCTCTATACCATCTGGTTGCAACGTATTCAGTTAAGAAGCCTGCATTCTTTTCAGGAATTGATGAATAACCTCTAGCTAAACCAAAATCACAAATTTTCAATTCACAATCTGCATTAACTAATAGATTACCTGGTTTTAAATCTCTATGCAAAACATCAGCACTATGAATATATTTTAATCCACAAAGGATTTGGTAGATGAAACTTTGGTAATGAGCATCAGTTAATGGTTGACCAGATCTAATAATTTGATGCATATCACATTCCATTAATTCTTCATAAAGGTATACTTCATTGAATTTTTCTTTATTAACAATATCTAAATCGTATAAACATGTGATATTCTTATGACCTCTGAAATGTCTTAATAGTTTCAGCTCTCTTAATGCTCTCTTACATAGGATCTTCTTGCTGAAGATATTGGTGACTTTCTTGATTGCAACATTAACGTCTGGAGTTTCAGAATATCTTGCAGAACACACGATCCCATAAGCACCATGGCCCAATTCCTTTATTATTTGGAAACGCTTATCGATTGTGAACTCCTGGTGGAACACGTTGAATGTCTGACGTTCTGGTTCGGCCATTATTGGATAGTGTGGGATTTGAAGCAACGAAGTGGAAGTTGTGTCGCTTTTATAAATTTTCTCAAAATCGTTTTATATTTTGTTTTTTTTTGTACACGAAAAGTTGAAACGCCAAACTGCTAAAAATAGTTGAAAGGGAAAATTGTAAGAGAATTTTACTGTAGAAATCAACAAGAAAAGAATTGATTCAATTGACCAGAAAGAAACAGAATTGAGTGAATTCAGAACGAATTGATTATGTTATGAGTATTTTAACGTGCCAAAATCTTCTTTTTTCCACCCAGTCAATTCTATTTTTATCCCAGGCTTGTCACTTGTGGGTATCGGTTCAATCATGCACAAACCACAAAAACCTCTTTTTAGTTAAATCTCTACAGTTTTTAGTGGCTGTTTATATTTATTAATAACTTTCTAACTTCTCGTAGAATTCTTTCACTTTATCATGTGCGTGAATCTTGGAGTTTTTGAAATTTATCACTTGCAATCTATCTCTTGAAGTAGCTCTTGATAATGCGGTATACACTTGACCAGCTTCAAAAATTTTAGTTAGATCAACCTTCACTCTATCTAATGTTTGACCTTGTGACTTATGGATAGACAATGCCCATGATAATAACAAAGGAAGTTGAGATCTCGTTAACCTGTCCTTATCACCTTCATTACCAACGAAGAAATCTTCCCTCATAACGAGAACAAATTCTGATCTACCATCGTTCATAAATCTAACAACTGGAAATAATTCATCTTTATCATTCAATAGATGAGTAGCCAGTTTCATGAATTCAATTGTGTCCATTGAAGACCTACTTGCAAATTCTTCAACTTCTTTTGGGACTTTATCATTGCTATAACATTTAGCAAACATTTTAAAATTTTCAGCAATATTATCTTCAGACCCATGGACCGTTGATAAAACTTTTTGATATCCAGTTGTTGTCATGAATGAAACAACTTTACCAACTGAACCATTGACTAAAGTATCTGATTTATTCTTCAACATCATAACACTTGCACCTTCTTTCAACACTAAAACTTTTGGTGCCATTGTATTATCTAACAAATATAATTGCTTTGGTTCTCCTGAATCCATTGCTGTAAATTGCATTTCTTTACCTGTTAATGAATTTAGAGTTCTTCTATTTGAATTTTCAACTTCATTTCTTGTTGGAAATAATTCGGTTGGTGCAATTCCATCTTCATAATAAACTTCTCTATTTAGTCTTTGAAATTCTTCGGCCATTTCATCATTGACATTTGCAACTCTTAAATTATTTAGTAAATTTGCAAAAACTGGATCTTTTTGTCTAAAAACTTGTTTCAATAAAATAGTCTTTTTAATAACTTGAGACCAGGTGTGAGCTTCAAAACAAAATTTAACTGGTGGCCCATCTCTTGAAGGCACTGGAGGCAATTGGAAAAAATCACCAGTTAAAACAATTTGAATACCACCGAATGGGACATTAGAATATCTTATTCTTCTTGCAACATATTCAATCTTATCAAAAAATGAACCATCCAACATTGAAATTTCATCAATAATTAAGACTTTTAATCTCTTCCATTGTTCTTTAACTTCATCTCTTTTACTAACCATTTTCAATAAAGCCTCAGCATTTTGTTTAGCAATACCAACACCTGCAAATTTATTAATTGTAATACCACCAATATTACATGCAGCTAAACCTGTGGAGGCAGTAACACCCACTGCATTATTACCATGTTTCATTTTTAGTCTTGTAACTAATTCTCTTAAAATAACAGATTTACCAGTACCAGCACTACCTGTAAAGAAAATACTTTGACCATCTTTGACAACCAGATCAACAACTTTCTTCTGTTCAACACTTAATTTAAATTCTGAATTAACTGTACCATAGTATGATTTAATTGACTTATCATCTGATGAATTGACTCTTGGGTTCTTTTTAGGGATTTTCTTAGAATTTATTGGTAGCCCCCATGGATTAGGTCTTTTGTTGTTGTTGTTTGATATTTGAGATGAACCAACTTGTGATAGAATTCTTTGATTTTGATCGGATAGTCTTTCTGAATTTGCTTTCTCTTCAGTTAATCTTTCTAATTTACTTTTATTTTCAACTCTAGATGATGAAGAAGGACCAGCCAGGAAAGTCCCAATTGGCTTTGAATTCTTTAAATTCGTACATTTTTTAGCTTCCTTAAATAGATCAGCATCTGAATCATCTCCTCTAAATTCACTGCCGGTTCTGTTGACTGAAAAACGTTGAGATACCAGACTAATAGGTCTTGATTGTGATCCTAATTTAGAAAAAGATGAACGTTTTACTTCAGCGGTACCAATTTCAACCAGGTCATCATCATCATCCAGATTAATAGTTTCATATTTCGAACCACTAAAACCAGCACTTTGACTTCTTTCAAGGATCTTACCTGAAGCCCTTGGGTTTGATCTATTAATCTGTGAGTCTGATTTTGGATTTAAAGGGTTTGATTTGAATGATAACTCAACAGTCGAAGTTGATCTTTTATTAGAGGCAAACATGTTTAGAGTTGATTGGTTTGGGGCTAATTTTGTTCTTTTTAAAGGTGGAGTTTTCAGCTTGAAGAAACTGTTCGGTGTCTTCTTCTGCTGTCCGTTTTGGCTCTCTGAACCGAACATTATTTGAACCTTTTATATGAACTTTCGATTTGTTTATTAAAACTTGTTTGTTTTTGTTTTGATTTTTCAAATTATTTTTTTACGCGATGAGATTTTTCTATACAAGAATTCTCTCTATACATCAATTCAATCATCGTCAGTCCAAGTATACGCACTCTCCGCCCTCAGTTTCTCCCCCTTGATGAAGAATATAAAAGGACAGGGAATCATCAAACACATCACCAACGCAATCAACAATCCTGAATAATTCACTCCTAATTTACTCTCATACATTTGAATAGCAAATAATGGGAAAATACCAGACATATAACTTCTAATCAGTGAATTACAACTCATTGCACTCGCACTGTATTTTCTATATGCATCACCTGTGTATCCAAACAATCCCTGGAATATAAACCCAACTCCTGCTCCAAAGAATCCACTTCCAATAATTGGACCTATCCAATGCAGATGAGGATATGCAGTGAATGCAAATATGAATAGTCCAATAGGTGCAACAAATGCACCAATCATTGCTGGATATAACCGATATTCAGATTTAGCTCTTCCTAATTTCTCGCATTTGTCATTATATAAATTTTGGAAAAATGGAGAAGTTGAACCTCCAATAAGCATACCTACCAATAAACCTAAAAATGATAAACCTTGAGCAGTTGGTTTAAAATTGAAAACATTGCCAAATATGAATGGGAAGGCAACGAAGTACATGTAGACAATAGCCAATGTTAAACCAGAATAAAAACATAAAACGATGGTCATTTTATCATGAGTCAATAACATTAACGGTCTTTTAGGAGCTGTTAAACAAGTTATAAAGATTGATCTTTCAGATCTCATTATTTCTAAATTTGCAAAATATCTATCATCTTTTGTTTGGACTCTCAATCTTTTAGCTTTCTTAATCAATAACACAGGGACATAAGTTTCAGGAATTAAGAATATTATTAGTACTAACATGAATCCACTAAACATTAACATAACATAAAACACCCATCTCCAATAAAGATGAACATTAACAAAAGCACTTAAAATTGGTCCTAGTGCAGGCCCACAAAATGGAGCTAGACTAAAGAAACACATAGGTACACCAATTTCTTTTTTTTTGAAAATATCAGTAAATGTACCACCTGCAACTGATAAAAATGCACTACCAAAAAAACCAGACATAAATCTACCAAATAATAAAGCACCAAAGTTAGGTGAAAATGCAGTTAAGAATTCAAAGCATGAACATAACGATAAACTCAATATAAATGTCAATTTTCTTCCGTAAAATTCAGAGATTGGACTCAGGAATAATGGACCAGTACCTAATCCAAAAATGTATAATGATATTCCTAAAACAGTGACTTCTCTAGAAACGTTGAAATGTTCCATGATATGAGTGGATGCCATACTCCAAGCAGATGATAGAATAGTAACACATACTGAAGTGACGGCTAATATCAGAGCAACTACCCATTTTCTAGGGTATGATAGTGACTCACTGATGTTTTCTATGTCATCTTCACCATCGAAAGAAACCTCAAACTCTTCATCGTTTGAAACATGAGTGGAGTATCGTGACAATGACTCCAGATCTATCAGATCTGGCTGGACTGAGTACGTATCGTCTGCCATCGTGTCTCGCTACTCTCCTTCCATCCAAAATAAATTCATCAGAAAGATTTTTATTTTACTGCTATTAATATTGTTAATATCGGTACTAGTACTCATCTCACTATGGCAAAGTGCCAAAGACCCGCCTAAAACAATTGAGATCTCCAGCGTGTGCGCGTACCGAAAAGCCGTAATCGTGAAGCCCCATTATATGACCTAGAAACTTTGACACATTTCAACCAATCAACAATCAATTGTGATTCAGTGTGGATTATGATGCTCAACAGAGCACATATTGCTGTCAGTACCAGGTCCAGTCGTTTAGGGTGTGCTATATCGAGGTTAGATCGATGTTTTGGCCAAAGAATATGGAACATTTCCAAACAATTATCGTTATCAAGTTCAAATTATTCGAATATAATTGAACCGTTCCATTTAACACATCCTATTGTTCCTCTTATTGATGTCAATACTCCTCGTGTCTATATTCCAATACTTCCTGAGTCAATCAACAATACACCAATGCCTAAGATATTCACTAAAGATCCTATTTTTGTAAGGGATAAGAACAAGAGAAGCAAGATCCCTGTTTTGAAGAGTACTGGAATATTGAAATCTAAATTGGAAAAAGTGAGTGATCCACATTATAAACTATATTTGATATTGAAAGAGAACAAGCCGTTGAGTACAGGACATGGGTTGATTGAAATGACGTTGAAGAAAGCATTTGACGAAAGTATTTACGAAATCTATAAAAATCATTTATCTATTAATACAATCCTTGAAATTTGTGAATATTATACAACACAGAAGAATTTCAGAGGTGTTGCTAAGATTTTGGTCTACTTGTATAGGAATAGAGTTGAAAATTTCCAAGATTTCAACAAAATTATCTTTAAAACTTTGGAATCTCAGCATGATTTATATTTTGGTCAATCTGATATCTCAAAAGAATTGTTTGTTTTGCTTAAAGATGAAACAGAGTTTATCCATGCTTTGCAATTTTTGAATTTTGGGAATTTTGACTCAACGGTTAGATTAATTAATGATATCAAACAACAATTGAATGTTTCAAAGTTAAATACCTTAGAATTGAAAGAGTTATCTAGTCGCCCAAATTTATCACCATCCGTTATACTTTCCATAACCTTGGAGTTGATATCTCAAGGTGAACTGGATATATCATTTCAATTGCTCAATAATAACATGATTTATCTATATGATGGATTCTTTTATAGAATTATACAGAAATATTCAAATTCAAATATCAATCCATTATTTGAATTAATATCATCAGCTTTAAAGAATTATCCACTTCAAGAGATCGATGCAACTTCAATCTCAAGCATCCTTAATTCCAAAAACTCAGCGGAATTACTAAATGTATTAGATTCAACAACCATGGGACCTAATTACTTGATTAAAAATCAACTGCTTTACAAATTGATTAAAAAGAACCAAATGAAATCAGGGTTAGATCTAATTTTACAAAATAGTGAATTGGTTAATCATAATGCTTTTGATCTGAAATTAGTTGGAATCATTGCACTTTCATCAATTAATATAAATGATTTTAGTAAGATTCATGAATGCTATACAAATGATGATTCAAGATTTGAATTCATTGATTATTGTATGAAGGTGTTGACTGTTGATAAATCCTTGACTTCGGAATCTCGATATGAGAAGTTCATGAAGATTGTTGATTCTGGTGTTTTTTTTGAGTTCAAACATATTGAAAGATTGAATAAACTATTATCTAAATTCAACGAATCACAAAAAATCAACATCATTAATTCAATGGCAGTTGCATTAGATTTCAATTACTTGAAAATGTTGTATTATTTGAAAAATAACACCTCACAAGAACTAATAATCTCATTATTTTCACAATCAAAGATTGATATTTGGAAATTATCTTCATTTATCTCAACAAAATTCATCAAGCGTCCAAACACTATAATTTCAATTTTGAAAAGTTTCAAAGATCAAGAAGATATCTACAATGAATTAAATCTATTAATCATACGATCATTAATCAAAGATGGGAAAATAAAAACATCAGAGTATATTCAAACCAAGATTTTAAATCCATTTGCAATTACCACTATCTTGGAATGTAGATTAATTTCAAGAAATCCTCATGATCCAATAAACTTCAATCAACTAAATAGAGTTATCAGTCCAATTCAATTACAATATCTTATAAAGTTACAGAAATTGATAAATTATGATGATTTCACATTAAGGAATAAAGATAAAAGAGAATTAAGAATGTTATTTGAATCTGGTGAAATTAATTATAAATTATTATCAATCGAATTATTAAGGAATCTAGTTTATAATATCAGATTAAGAAATGGCTCAAGATTGAAGGAGACTGAAAGATTGCAGTATTATAAATCGATGTGTTCTGCTAGTGGAGTTTCTGATTGTGTTATTAGAGATATTCTTGGAGGGGAATATAAGAGTCCTCTTGTAGTTTACTAACTATTTATTTATTTATTTATTAATTTATTTATTTATTAATTTATTTATTTATTAATTTATTTATTTATTAATTTATTTATTTATTAATTTATTTATTTATACTATTATTTATTACTAGTTCTGTCTGAATATGTATTATACATGCCTATTTCTATCGTCACAAATCCTCATAATAAAATGAATTAATTTACTCACTTTATTGATATGGTAATAACCGTAGCAACGAACATAAAATACCAAATAATCAAGACTTAACGGGTAAAAAGAGCAAATTAAGTAAAACAAAGGAGGACTATATAACACTGATGAATTGCCACCAATCACACTCCCTTATGACACCCTCTAATGTCCATCCACATTAGATATTCCAATTATCTCAGTAGAGACTGAAATCCGACTATTTCACGTGACTTCACCCCGGAAATAAATCCTCTCAGCCAATGAAATTTTGCTTTTTCATCCAATAATTTTGACTTCAAAAATTTTGGGAGAGAAAAAAAAAAGTCAAAATTTTAAGTGAAAAAAATCAAACGATTCAAACTAAATAAAAACAATTAAATTCTTTGTTAAATTTATTATAAATTAACTTCTCAAAGTCATTAAGAAAGAATCAATCCTTCAAGAATATTCATCCGGTCTAATCGCTTCATTTGAATTTTTTTATTTGTTTCTTTTATCCCAACTTTTTGCTTCAAATTCCAAATTAAACTATATTTACAATGTTCAGATCAGTTTTAAAAACCCCAGCTATCAGACAATCAGCTGTCTCAATTACCCGTCCATCTGCTTTAAGATTGATGCCAACCAGAGTTGCTTCTATCAGAAACTACTCTGATCACCATGAAGAAACCTTCGAAGAATTCACAGCTAGATTTGAAAAAGAATTCGATCAAGCTTACGATCTTTTTGAAGTTCAACGTGTCTTAAACAACGCTTTCTCTTACGATTTAGTTCCATCTCCATCAGTTATCGAAAGAGCTTTAAGAGCTTCTAGAAGAGTCAATGATTATGCCACTGCTGTCAGAGTCTTTGAAGGTTTGAAATACAAAGTTGAAAACGTTGATCAATACAATGCTTATTTAGAAGAATTAAAAGATGTCAGAGCCGAATTAGGTATCACCTTAAAAGAAGAATTATTCCCAGAATTAGTTAACGTTCCACACCACAATTAAAGATAGTAATAATTTATTAACTTTTTATTATTATTATTATTATTATTATTTTGTATTGTTTTTTAGTTTTATATTATTAGATTAATAATGTTGTTTATGGGAGTAAAGAAAGGATGTTTTTATGTTGTTTTTTTACAAATTAAGTATATGATTCATTTTAGATTGATAAAATGTACATATATTATCAAATATTAATATTACACATTTAAGAGAAAAAGAAAAAAAAGAAAAAAAGAGAGAAGTGATATACATACTCATAGGTGTGTTGCTTCTATAGAAAAATTTATATTTATTTCAATTTATTTAGAATATTTGAATTCTATTGTGCATTAAAATTTGGTGTTGTAGGAAATTATCTTGCATTATTATCTTTATCTCATACTTTTCATTAATTTAATTGTACAAATTAGTTATACATTATATACTTGTCTTAAGAATCACTGTATTCATTATCATCTTCATCATCGTCATCATCGTCAATAAACTTGTTATCCTTTCTTCTTTCTGAGTCCTCACCATATCCTTCCTCATCTTCATCATCTTCATCAGAACCTTTACCATCACCATTATTAACCTCTTCAGCAGCATCATACCAATCAGTATATACATCAACAGGTTTACTTAATGCATTTATCGTAGTTTGGAAACTTTGACCACAGATCTTGCAATATAAAGTCCCTAAATTATTCTTTTTATCTAATGTACAAACAATTGATTTCTCATGATTACAGAATAAACAATTGAATGAGGTATCTAATTTTTGAACCACTTTTTTCACTGGTTTTCTGGATGATTTCTTTTTACCCTGATTTTGTGTTAGAAATTATACTAATTGGGTATTAACTGTGCGAATATGCTCACCATTTCTATAAATTAATGCTATTAAATAAATTAAATTTATCTCTATATACTCAGAAATTGTTAAACTCAAATTTTTGAAGAAATCAGATTTCTTTTAAAGTCACCCGGAACAATTTTTCTGTCATGCAGAATTCACGTGATTCTCGGTTCGCGCCACACTGCTCAGAATATTTTTCATTTTTATAAAATTTTATTTTTGATTTTGCGATGAGCTTGAAATTTATTTGAAATAATTTAAATTCATACACAGAATGGCTCCAAAGAAAGCTGCTACCAAAGGTGCCAAAGTTACTAAACCAGTTACTAAACAAGTTGCTAAACCAGCTGTTAAGAAAACTATTAAATCCGCTGCCAAACAAACTAAAACTGCTAAATCAGCTAAAGCTACTAAAGAATCTGAACCAGCCAAAAAAGTTAGTAAAGCTGCTGCTGCCAAACAAGCTAAAGTTGTCAAACCAATTGAAATTGAAGATCTTAATGTTACTTTGAAAGCAAACCAAAAACCAGAAGTTGCTCCAGAAGTTGAAAATAAATATGTTGATAAAAAGAAACTTAGATCTGCTTTAAAACAGTTACAAGAATATATTAATAAATCAAGCGATGAAAAGACTACTTTATTGGATAATGATGATGCTTCAAAGATCAAATTAATCTTAACCCAAAAGAAAAAGTTTTCAGAAAGACCAAATTTTAAACAAAGACTAATTAAAATCGTTAATAAACCAAAAAATACTGAAAATCCATCAATTGCATTAATCGTTAGAGATCAACTTATCTCCAAAGAATTATTAGAACAAATTGAAGAATCTAACTTGAATGGTTTAATATCTGAAATCATTCCAATGAGTGAACTAAAAACAACTTATAAACAATTTGAAAAAAGAAGAGAATTAGCTTCAAAATATGATATCTTCTTAGCTGATCCAGGTTCTATTATCTCATTACCTAAACTATTAGGTAAACCATTCTTTCCGTCATCTAAAATCCCAATCTCTATTAACATTAACAAATTTTCAATTGATGCATTGAAGAGAGAAACTGAAAAAGTCTTAAATTCATTCGTATATAGATTACCACAAACAAGATCATTAGAGTTTTCATTAGGTGAACTTTCATTATTAAATGAAAATGTCTTAAACCAAGTCTTGAATCATTTCCATGATTATGAAATCATGAACATCTATATCAAATCGAAGGAATCACCAGCATTACCATTATTTGAAACTGAAATCATTTACACTGATGCTGATTTAGTTGTTGAAGATAAAAAGGAAACTCCATTAGAAAAAATTCATATTGATTCAATTGATCAAGATGTTGAAGTTGATTCTTATGAAAAAGCATTATTAGAAATCGCTCAAGAAACCGATATTCCTGAAATTTTAGCAGCTAAGATCAATGGTCCCAAGTCAATTAAACAATCAAATGATAAGAAAACTATTGCAAAAAATATCGATAAAATTACTAAACCATCAAAGAAATAGATATTTTATATTTATTTAACCCATTGGTTTTCTATCAAATTATGTATAGTCAAACTAGATGTATATCAAAAGATTCTCTTGTTAACTGTATACTCTGATTATCATTTGATGGTGAACGATAGATAGTTGCTCAACAAACCAGGTTTAGTAACTTCCAAAATTACTCAAACATACTTACTTCAACCTTCAGCTTTATTGTTCTCGGAAGTATACGACAGACACTGCTATAAATTTACTACTATAAATTCTGCGGGTTTGTGTTCCAAATTATAATTATCAGATTCACTGCGTAAATCGTATATATTCAGACTAAACTTAATGGATTGAAGACCCTATATCAATCTGATATGTAGTAATCAAATATAATTCACATTGTGAAGACAGTTAAATGAAACCCTTAACTAGCATTTGAATTTATCTTCATGAAGGGCTTATATGTTTTATAAGGTTTTATGGGTTAAAAAACTAAAATCTTAGGTTAGGAAATAAGAAATACCGTAAATTGAATTATACTAGTACAATCAGCTAGCGCTTGGAGAAATGTAGATTTTGATCTGATTAAAGACTTCAATATATGATATTTTCACGTCAACTTTAATTCAACAGCTATTTTTGAAAGCATATGATTATATCAGGTAATACATATATCAAACCGATTAACTGAAATAACAAGTTATCATTATTTTGCTCATGAATTCATTGGATTATAGTATGGACGATCACTCTCATATCTATAATCCCTTCACTTAGTTTGAGAATGAGATACATATATCGATCTATATCTACAGTCTAGACTCCACAGTAATAAGTATCAGTTAAGAGATGTGAAACGTTTTCCTATAAACGATATATTTCTTGGAAATTTATATAAAGACGACTCAAAAATGATAGACATTAATATAAAACCATCAGGGGTTGATGACTTTCAACGGGTTAAAACTTAAAATGTTCCAAAAGCACATTATCCCTGTTATAGCGCACTTGTATTGACTATCTGAATTCATTCAGAATTTAGAATCGATTAAATTAAATGTCACCTAATTGTCTTCTAATTTATGAATAATTTACGACTGAACCACTCTACACTCTAGAGGTGTCACATATATATAATAACTAACAATTTTAAATTAGATTTCGATTTCGATTCTCGAATTATCCGATCAAAGCCCAAACTTCAAACTTCAAACTCCTCAACTCACTTATCGGTTGTCCACATCTACAAATTTAATAGTAAGCTGAAATTCGATATTCCTGTTGCCCAAGGGCCAAACTTCTAAGTTCTAACTTCTAAGGCGCTAAATAGAAATCAACGAAATTTTAAGCTAGCAGTGAAATATTTATAACGTATATCACATATATGATTCTCTAGAATGGGTTAATTATTTTTACTTATGGTTTTATTTGAATTAGAGCTAGTTTTCCTCGTTTAAGATATGATTTATTAATTCATTTATGTTGAGTTATTTTATTACCTTTATTATTTAGTATATTAATATTAATTCCTAATATTTTATACTTATTTGATTCTTTTGATCAATCTTAATATTCTATTAATTATATATTAATATAAGAATATATATTATTAATTAATTATATTTTTAAATGTCAGTGCCTAACCGACATAAAAAATTTAACGACATCGCCAATTTCCAAATAGGCAGACGTTTCGCGTGCCTATTTGAAGACATCTGTAAATAGGCAAAAAAAAATGTCTGCCTATTTAACGATGTCGATACTTAGGCAGACAAAAAAAAATGCCTATATAGCAAAGTCTGTATATAGGCAGACAAAATAAATTGCCTATTTGGCGATGTGTCTATATAGGGATACTAACCCTTGCCTATTTAGCAACATCTCTCTCTTAACATAATTGTATACTGTAGAGGTACATAATCGAAAATAAGAATACTTATACATGATTTTGGGGCAGCTCTATACCTCTAATTAGTTATGATATCCCAAATGGTCAGAACGCTTTTTTTAAATATTTTTATAAATCTACTGCGTAAAGGCAGGAAAATCAAACTATCTAGACAGGGTTCTAGGCAGAGCTCTAGGCAGAAATTTGAAAATATTTGGGGATTATAGTATTAGTAATTTTCAAACTAGTTACAAATGATTAAACTGATCGATGAGCTTTTATTGATACAGTAGTGCACACTGCACAGTCATTCAGCTAGTACCAGCCTAGAGCTGTCCATATTTTTGAGTAGGAGTAGAGTACTCAGTAGATCCACTCCGATACTACACTCTACTCCAGTTTTTATCCACTCGGAGTAGACTGTGAATAGATAGGGTAACCTCAGTTTAATATGTGTGGCGGATCAATACTCATGTTCCTTCCTAATCAATTTAGCATCTAGACGAAAGACGCTAACATTGATAACAACGACATTAACAAGTGATTCTTGTTCGTTTAATTAGACTAGTTGAGATGGAGACGTTATGAATACTTATTTTTGAAAGGTCTATCTGTGTGATAAGTAGCAAGTTGATAAAGACATACATGATCGTATAATATATTTTTAAAATAGAAATGTGTCAAGTTACTTTAATCATAAGAAATTACATCGATAAAGACTTAGAAATGGTAACTTTCACTGTTATTTATTTGGTTAAATTACTTGTCAGCTTGTCAAGGTTCAAGCCTGTAGCCTAAAATATCTACTCCAAAAATATCTACTCCAAGTTTTGGAGGGGCCTACTTTCGGAGTGGAGTAGATTTGGAGTGAATTTGGAGTAAGTTCGGAGTGAGCTTTAGAGTCTAGTGCCAGTTAATAATTTTATGACCCGGCCGGTTGTAAACTAATTCGAAATCCAAACTTATTTTTCCTGCATCTTGCCGCTTACGATGTATTTCAGTGGGCTGCAAGAGTATGCATAAATATTATATAACTTTTTTCTTGTTAAAGAATTATTACAATTCTTATTACTACATACCGGTTTAAAATCAACGATGAATAGTTCTACTTTATTTAATACAATATTTAATCCTTATTATATAATAACAAAAAAAGAACTATATGTTCTTAATTGTTTCGCACTAATTACTCGTCACACGAGAGAACTCAAAAAATTTGCCTGGAGTCTGGACTGTTGACTCTGGATTCTGTAGTATGTAGCGTATCTAGTATCTACTGTCCGGTACAACAATATTTCAATATCAATAACATTTACAAAATCAGTAGATTTTAGCCAATGGAAAAACTATCATTTATAATCATTACAGATATAAAAAAACCTAACTTTAGATTCATATAAAAATAGGTAAGAAAAACACATCAATAACCAGCTTTAATACTACATAGTAGAGAGAATACCATTAATACCTCATTATATAAAGTTTTTGTTACTGTAACGTCATACTATCGCCCATTCTAGAGAATTATCTAGTGATATATATACGTTACAACTTACAAGTCATCAGTCATCACTATTTTCACCTAAATTACTAATGTTAAGATTAGATCTGGCGGAGTAGAATCTGGGTCATTAGAATAAGTATAGGCTCATTAAATGCAATGATATATTAAAAAAGTGTTGGGATTGATTAAATCTTTCTTCCTTTCTGTATGAAACTACTTTAGAGCTTGTACTTCAAGGCTTTCATACTTACTTTTAGAGTTAATTTTCATCTTCAATGATCAAGGTTGCTAATATTGTGTTAATCACTTACTTACTCTTGCTCATTAATAAACTGTTTATTATAATTTTATGTAAGGATGAGTAGATCATAGAGGTGTATCAAATACAAACCAGAAAGAGATGGAGTATAAGATTGCATAGACAAGTTTAATGAACAATATATGATTATCAATGATAGAAAGAAAAAGATCATAATACATGATACATAATATATTAATAGAAGAAGTTACAGTTGACTGGATTGGTTTAATTATAAAGAGTTCAACTTAAAAGCTCACAAAAAAAATTTACAACTGCTCCTAATATTGTATTCGATTCATTAGAGGCGTTTGGGAATCGGCACTTTTGTACACTTTACTAACAAAAACCCCGAAATTTTCAGAAAATGATCTTCGGTGGCTGCATGCTTATATAATCAGGTCGCATAACATTGCATA